>OVAW01000131.1:9621-23112 GCA_900406365.1 Heliophila coronopifolia | reverse complement strand
TCCTACATAACCTTCATTGATCAAAACCAAATTGTGTTGCATCAAGATCTTAGTAGTCTTGGTGAAGTCTGACTAGCTTTGTACTGTTTTCGAAGATCAGAAATGTTAGAATGTATAATCCATCTTGGTTTGAAGAACTTAGAAACAATTAGACAAAAGATGATTGATGTGTCAACTTATGTCTCTATAAAAAGAAGGATTGTTCATGAAACCGCAATTTCTCACAGCAGTGATGGTTTTAGGCATTATATTCTACACTCTCTGGGCAGTAAAGAGAAGCCATGATTTCACCTTCCTTGGACCATTCCTCTTTAGTACACTTCTCATTATCTTCGTCTTCCCACTTATGAAGTTGTTCCCAATGAGGCATCGATGATACTCAGCGGTGTAGCTTTAATCTTACTCTGTGCCTACATCATCTACGACACGAACCAGCTCATCAAGAAACCCAACTATGATGAGTATATTCGTGCTGCCATTGATTCAATCTCTTCCTTAATGTCCTTGGTATTGTTTGGTGCAGCCAATGATTTGTTTGATCTGATCTGATCTCGTTTATGTCCTTCGTATAGTACAACTATAAAATCCAGACACGGGTCACAAGACCTTAATGCCTATTTCCTACTTGTTCCTATGCTTATATGTCTTTAGTTTTTCTAGCTTTGTAAAGGAATATGATAACTCTCAAAACTTTGGGTTTAAGGGATTACTTGTTTCTCAAGTAATCGCCAGAAATATCAAGATGTGATTTTATATTTAAGACTTTCTTTTTCTAAAATATATTAGAAAAATATTTAATATTAAAAAAAATATATAAAATGTTAAATTTGTGTTCAAATGTCTAATGCAAACTTGGTGTTAGAGAGTTTTAAGAATATAAGCAGCTTCTATTATATATTTTCTGAAATAATAGGACAAGACCAAAGCTTATTTGATGTTACCAACACATAAATAGTTTTCCGCGCAATATTCCGCCGATTTAGTTATTATAAAAAATTACATTTTTGAGTTTTTTAAAAAAGAAATATTTTCGTATATGTTTTACCGAAAAAAATAGTTAAAGATAATTTTTTTTCGTATATGGTGTTTATATGACTTTTTCATGTTTTTATAATAAATATATTATTAATTATTAATTAAATTATTTTAATATTTTGAATATTTTGTAAAAACTGTTAACTAAATTTGTAATTAAGAGTTTTTTATTATAAGAGTTTTTTATTCCATATACTCTCACCTTAATATCTATATATATATATAATCAATTTTTGATGGTTTTTGAGAGTTTTTGTCTTATTTGAGTATAAGAATATAGGCAGCTTCTATTATTATTTGAATGGAATTTTCATCAATAATAGGACAAGACCAAAGCATATTTGATGTTTCCAATCCATATGAAAAATGGACCCAATCTAGTTTAAACATAATATATAACTTTTACTTCAACTTGTTTTTTTTAATACAAAAAAAAACCCTAAGAAAAACAATGTTACAAATCACAACCCTAAGTTTAGTTTACCCCAAACTTTGACTGATACGTCCATTTCCATTTTATACCCAACACATACCTTGAAGAAATCCCTAAAGTTTCTCATAGTTTTAATTTGACCCCATAAGTTTTTACCACACCCAACCAAAGCTGCCTTCATTGTATTCACATCCTAAATCTGTTGTTCCTCTCAGCAGCAGCAGATTAGAAAAATGAAAGTTTGAACAACGTCTAGTTCTTAATTAGATTTTAGAAGGTAATGGCAAAAATAAGTTTTTATAGAAAAATAATAAATCTAAAAATTTTGAGGACAAATTATACTGTTTACAAACTTTAGAGTCTTCGAGTGTTTTTTTTTTTCATAAAAATAATTTGGAATTCGAGAACTATGTATCAATTAGTTTTGTCGAGGATCGGTCTTAATATTACTTACGGACATAAGCGCGGGAAGAAAAGTTGGTCTTAATACTAACCTTACGGACATAAGCGCGGGAAGAAAAGTTGCTTAGACGGTGTTAATTTTCTTTAGAAGGGAATATTTAAAATTATTTTTTGTGTTTTGAAAATTTAATTAAAAAATATTTCTTCCACTTTTTTTTTTTTTTTGCATTTTCTTTACTAACTTTTTTAGAAATTAATTTAATATTGCATTTTTTCTAAATAGGAATTTGCCTTACAATTTTTTAACTAATAATTTAATATTATATTAGTACAAGAAGCTATTTTGCCACCCTTACTCTGTGGTCCCTCTTTCCATTCCCATGCAAAAGTTAAGTAAATTCACGTAACTTTCCCGTCTACTAAATATACACGTTTCGACATATGAGTGGTTCATTTGAGTATAAACAGTAAACGGAACATTAACGCCGTTAATATACGTAGCTTCCTCATTTTCGTCTCTTAAAGGTTTTTCACTCGTTTGTGATTCTTCAGCAACAATGGCGAAATCTGATATCGAGAAGGGTGAGGTCAAAGCAACCGGTAGCCAGCTCTATCCAGCAATGACGGAGAGCCCGGAGCTCCGTTGGGCTTTCATTAGGGAAGTGTACGTTATCTTGTCTCTTCAGATGCTACTCACTGTTGGAGTCTCCGTCGGAGTCCCCGCCGCCGTCTTCTTCGTTCGCGCGATTCCAGATTTCCTCTTGAAGACGAACTATGGCATCGCTGTCTCCATCGTCCCCCCCCCCCCCCNCCCCCCCCCCCCCCATTCTAGCCTAACTCTGTTACGTCTCGGATCGGTTTGATTTATTGCTAATTTAGGGTTTATAGATCTGATTTTGGACTGATATTTGACTCATTTTACTTCTATGATTCCCAAATATTTTTTTATTTTCATTGATGAGCTTTGATTTTCTGCTAAATTAGGTTTGTTAGAGTTAACAATTTTGGGTATCATCTCAGCTAATTTAGGGTTTAAAGATCTGATTTTGGACTGAAATTAGACTCATTTTACTTCTATGAATCCCCAAAATTGCTTTGGATTCACTGATTTCATCGATTGATGAGGTTTGATTTTATATGTGTTTTGTAGTCTTATGCCCACTACGTGTTTATGAGAAGAAGCATCCGATCAATTACATCTTCCTATCTCTCTCCACACTCTCCATTTCTTTCTTTGTGGGACTTTTGTGTTCTTTCTCCACAGGTATTGTAGACTTGTAGTGTTGATCAAATCCAGTTTTGTCTTAGATCCATCCATCTTGATTTGATCTTGTCTGAAAACAGGGAAGATTGTTCTTGAAACCACAATTCTGACAGCAGCCATGGTCTTAGGCCTAACAATCTACACATTCTGGGCAGTAAAAAGAGGCCGTGATTTCACCTTCCTTGGACCATTCCTCTACGGTGCAGTACTCTTCATCCTCCTTGTCTTCTTTCTTATGGAGATCTTCTTTCCACTGTGGATGCTATCGCACATGATATTCAGCTACTTACTTTCGTTCTTGTTCTATGCTTACATCATCTATCACACGAACCAGCTGATCAAGAAACTCAACTATGATGATCATATCCGTGCTGCTATTTGTCTTTATTTGGATATCAATCTCTTCCTTGTATTTCTGATGGTAGCGAATAATTTGGCTTATTATCTAGTTTATGTCCTTAGTTACTTAAAAAACTAGTTCTGGATTTGACTTGTTTCTCTAATAATAGATGTGATTATACATTGAGGAGTTTTTAAATATAAAATGCAAATGTTTATGCTGACCGGTTGTTACTGAGTTTACTTTTAATATAAGCAATCTAATAATTGCTCATCCTTTTTTTTAATCATTTCGTGTAATATGAAGCCGCAGGAAGATGAATTTTAAAAACAAAATTTAGACATTTTGCATTTTGGTGATGACTTGTTAGCAATCTATTGTGATTTATATAAGCAAAGTATGTGTATATATAAATGTGAGAAACAAATCTTCACGTTTAATTTTTGTCTTCTTCTAAGAATGAAAATATGCGCAGCTTATATTTTATTATCCGAAGAGAAATTCCCGCAATAATAGGACGAAACCAAAGCCAATAATATATAGCATAAATATGTTAAGCTCTACCAATACAAGTTTTTTTTTTCTTTTTTTTTTTTAGTTTTCTATTACATGCATACATTTTGTTAAATCATGTTCCATCTGTGCCTATTTCTCGGCTATCGATTTCAGCAATTAACTATATATGGAATCCAAAGAGAAGAGAATTATATTGCAAAGAAACACATGTTTTATTCTAATGTAAGGTTGATTTTAAATCAATATTTATTTTTTACCATCAATCTTAGTAGTTAGATTTAGTTTCTGCTCAGTTGGGATATCCGTGTTCGAACTCCGGTCATTGCGTAGAAGAACAAAAATAGCAACCACTAGGCCACTATTTATTTTAATGTTTTTTAGCAAAATATTTTTTTATATACATTTACAATTAGTTTTGTTATCTCAATAATATTTCTTCTGTTTCTAATAAGTTTTTCACATATGTTAAACAAAAGTTTGAAATTACTAATTTAACTTCTATTGTTATCTTAGAGTAAAAATATTAAATGTTTCTATTAAACAATTATTTAATTTTTTAAAAAGCAAAGTTAATTGTGCATAGAAAGTATGTCATCTTCATTTTAAAAACAATTTTTTTTTTCTAAAAGTTCTCATATTTAAAAATTATTTTTCCAGTTACACTGTAAATTTATTTTTTCTATATAAGTTAATAACTTTTCATTAATTGGCCAATTATATTAATTATTAACCCATCGGTTTCCCATAACTATAATTTTTGGGACTTGGGAGTTGGGACTGGAAGTATGAAGATTTTCTGACTTTTGGGAATATTGAAATTTTCACCCGTGACTTCCGAGAATATATATATTACTATGATTTTACCATTATGGTCATTTCCATTAACCTCTCATCGTAATATCTATATACTATCTTTATGTGGCTTAAAAACATGTGTTAAGGTTGATTAAATTCATATCTAAATTCTGCGAACAAAATATACCTTTGACCAAATTTAAGGTCTTCGAATGTTTTTTTTTAATAGAAATTTAGTTTTAAAATTTGGAATTGTATATCAATTAGCTGTGTCGAGGATCCGGTCTTAATACTAATTTACTGACATAGCACGTGACGAAAGTTGCTAAAACGGTGTTAATTTTCTTTACAAGTGGATATTATTCCAAATTTTATATTAATTTTGTGTTATACAAATTTAAGAAAAAATATTTATTCTTCTTCACTATATTTTGTATTTTGTCTACCAATTTTTAAAAAATATAATTTGATCTTGCGTTTTTGTAGATAGAAATTTTGTTAAACAAAATGTACTGATAATAATAATTATGCATAAAATTTAATTAACCTCGTAGGAGAAGATATTGACCTTGACCGACCCCTACTATTTATAGTACAAACTAAACGCAGAAGCAAGAATCTCTCTTTGGAGATCTAAAGAACTTTGAGAGACGATGAAATACAGAATTCTGTTATTGATTTTTCACAAATGTAACAAGCAAGGCTTTGAGCCTTATATACAAGTATGAGAACAAATAATAATTTGACACCTGTCACACAAGATTTCCTAATATGTGAAACCGATTATGCGTGTCTAACTTCCTTATATCTTGTGTGTGTCTCCCTACTGTAGTTACGGTGCTCTTGCGGTGATCTTTAGAAGATTGTGCTCTCTCTGTCGTGATCTGATTAACAGCCCCCCCTCAAACATGGCGTAGGAGCATCGACGCCAAGTTTGTAGCGAAAATCAACAAAGGCTGCAATCGGGAGAGACTTTGTAAATATGTCAGCCAACTGATTTGCAGAAGAAACGTGTTTCACAAGTAAAGATCCAAGAGCAACTTTTTCCCGCACAAAGTGGTAGTCAACCTCAATGTGTTTCGTACGAGCATGGAATGTGGGGTTTGCAGAAAGATACACAGCGGATAAGTTGTCACAATACAGTTCAGGAGTAGTCATTTGTGGGACTCTAAGATCGCGTAGAACAAAAGTTATCCAAGTAACTTCAGCAGCGGCACTTGCCAACGCGCGGTACTCTGCCTCAGTCGAGCTACGAGACACGGTGGGCTGTTTCTTGGCAGACCAGGAGACAATATTGCAGCCCAAAAAGGTGCAGAAGCCACCAGTAGAACGTCTCGAATCTTTACACCCCGCCCAATCACTATCGCTATAAGTTCGAAGCGTGTTGTCTGTGTCGGAGCTGAAGGTGATACCAAGACCGATTGTGCCTTTAACATACCGGAGTATACGTTTTAGGTGAGCAAAATCCAAGGTCGAAGGAGCATGCATCTTTTGGCAGACATAGTTAACTGCAAACTGTAAATCGGGACGCGTCATCGTGAGATATTGAAGCTTCCCCGCGAGGCTCCGGAAGTAGGAGGGATCAGAGAACAGGTCTGGTGTTGCAGGAGAACGATCCATCAGCAACGGAAGTGGAGTGGGAACAGGAGCACAATCCATCATACCAGCCACACGAAGAAGATCTTCTGCATACTTGCGTTGTGATAGAAACAGTCCCGTAGATTGAGTTTGGACTTGGATTCCAAGGAAGTAGTGAAGTGGACCTAGATCTTTCATGCGGAAACTAGTGTTGAGAATGCCGACAAAGGAGGAGAGAAGACCAGAGTCGTTTCCAGTCAAGACCATGTCGTCAACGTATAACAGAAGCAGCATCACCTTAGTGTTGTTGTGATAGACAAATAACGAAGGATCCGACTTGCTACACGTAAAGCCATACTCAAGGAGAAAATCGCTGAACTTATTGAACCATTCACGAGGTGATTGCTTCAATCCATAGATGGATTTATGAAGATGACAAACATGTTTTGGTTTGGTTGGATCCACGAACCCGGCAGGTTGTGTCATGAACACGGTTTCAGTCAAGTCGCCATGTAGAAAGGCGTTCTTGACGTCAAGTTGTTTAAGTTCCCACTTCAGTGTTGTAGCAAGATGTAGTATGATACGAACAGTGCCTGATTTTACCATTGGACTATAGGTTTCAAGGTAATCGATGCCCTCTTCTTGGTGAAACCCTTTGGCGACAAAACGAGCTTTGAGTTTGTCTAGAGATCCATCGGCTTGAAGTTTGGTTTTGAAGACCCACTTGGAACCGACAACGTTCATTCCTTCAGTGTGAGGCATGAGAGTCCACGTTTTTGTTTGAACTAGAGAGTCAATCTCTTCTTGCATTGCCGTTTTCCAGCCTCGGTCCTTTAGAGCCGCGGTCACTGTTGTTGGTTCAGGATATGACATATGTTGAGTAAGGAGAACGTATTTGGAGTTAGGTTTGACAATGCCAGCTTTGCTTCGAGTAACCATAGAATGCGAAATAGGAGGGGCAGAGGCTTCTGGTAAATGAGTAGGAGGAGAGGAAGTCATCGCAGGAGACATAGCAATAGGAGTAGGAGAATCAGAATCAGACGTAGCTTGCATTGCAGGAGAGAGATGAATGTTTTCTTCCAGTTCAGTAATGGTTGCAGTCTGTGACAAAAGAGGAATTAATGGAAATATGACCGCATCAATTTCAGGTGAAGTTGAAGTGGAAGTAGCGGTGGAGGAACTTGTTGCGTGTTGATCAAGAAAGCCCCGCAGCCAGGTATTGTAGAGACCGACTGTGTTGTTTGGTTGAAGGTGAACATAAGTAGAGGCAAAAGGGTACTCTGTTTCTTCAAAAATGACATGGCGGCTCAAATAAACTCGTCCTGTGGGTGGATAGATACATCGATAACCCTTGTAGTTCTCACAATATCCAAGAAACACACACTTTAGCGACTTCGGGTCTAGCTTGTTTGCTGTGTAATCTCGAAGAACTGGATAACAAGCGCATCCAAATGTACGTAAAGAACTATAGTCAGGGACCTTGCCGGTGAGAAGTTGAAAAGGACTTTGATGATGGTCGAAAGACATAGAGGGCAAGAGATTGATGAGGAAATTAGCAGTGGCAAAGGCATCTAGCCAGAATTGTTGCGGCATTTTCCCATGAAAGAGCATACTCAAGCCAAGCTCGGTGAGGTGTCGGTGTTTGCGTTCCGCCAAGCCATTTTACTCAGGAGTGTGAGGGCAAGAGATTTGTTGATGAATACCATGATGTTGTAAGTGATTGCGAAACTGTGAGCTCACGAACTCACCACCTCCATCACATTGGAAAGTCTTGATACGATGGTTTAATTGGTTTTCAACATGTTTCTGAAATTTAACAAAGACATCAAAGAAATCAGACTTGCATTTTAATGGAAAAAGCCAAGAGTACCGAGAGAAGTGATCAACAAACACAACATAGAAACGAAAGCCTTGAACCGATAAAACTGGAGCGGGTCCCCACAAATCACAATGTATTTTCTCCAAAGGAGTTTTAGCAACATAACTAGAAGCAACAAAAGGAAGACGAGGACTTTTCCCGAGTTTACAAGCCTCACAATCTACTCGGGTTATTTGACTACAAGAAACAGTTTTATTAGAAACTAAAAAACGTAAAATTTGCTCATTAGGGTGACCAAGCCGCTGGTGCCAAACTGCATCAGTAGCTTGTTGTTGACGTGTTGAGTAGTAAGCAAGGAAGGAGGTGTCTTCAAGAACATAGAGTCCTTTAACGTTGCGCCCCCTGCCCAGTACTCTCTCCGTAGCCTTGTCCTTCACATAAACAAAGTTAGCATCGAAAACAAAAACACAAGGATAATCCGAAGTTAACTTTGAAACCGAAAGTAAAGACTTAGTTATTGCGGGACATACCACGACATCTTGAAGTTGTAACTTACCTGAGGTACTTGGCAAATGGGCAGAACCGGTGTGAGTGATTGGAAGATAGTTCCCATCACCCACCATCACGGAATCAAGACCATTGTACGGCTGTGCGTTATGCAAGTTTGCAGTGGAGTTAGTCACATGAGCCGTTGCACCCGTGTCAGGATACCATTCTTGACCGGTTGGTGTGTCTGAGATGTGAAGAGCAGCGAGTGCAGATGGAACATCATCATCTTGGTAGTTACGATCAAAGCGATTCCAGCAACGTAATGCATTATGGCCATAACGATTACAAATCTGGCAGCTCAAGCGAAATGGAGGAATCGATCCAGACGAGGAGCTTGAGGAAATGGAAGGTGCAGAGGATCGATATGACATGGATATTTGTTGATGAAAGCCTCGACCACGAGTTGTATAAGGAGGACGACCACGATAGTTACCACGAGTAGTGAAATTGCGTCCCCTGTAACCACCACGAGGAGCATTAAACCTAGATGCATTGAAAGCAAGATAAGGACTTACATCGGAGGCATCATTGTATGTAGCCAGACGATCATCAAAGGTTAACAGACGCGATACAACGTCATCATAGGTTGGACGAGGAAAAGAATCCATGGAATGTTCAAGAACGGTAACTATGGCCTCATATTGTCGACCAAGTCCCTGTAGAACGCCAAAAACTTTCATCTCTTCGGAGACGGGGTGGCCGATGGAGCTTAGCTGATCACAGATTCCCTTGAAGTCACGAAGATACTCTGACATTGGCCTGTTGAGCTTCGTAGTCGTCTGAAGTCGTCGCTGCAATTCGAAGTGGCGAGAGGATGTATCACGATTGTAATGCGTTGACAGAGTAGTCCAAACTGCAAAAGCCGAATCACAACCGATCACAAGATTCAAGATCTCTTCTGATAACGAACCGAGAATCCACGAGCGCACGAGCTGATCGGTGCGAAACCACGTCTGAAAAATCGGATTCGGAGTTTCAGTGACAACTCCCGTTGGATCGGTAACATAAATCGTAACAGACGGTTGTAGCGTAGAGCCGTCGACATGACCAAGAAGACCATGACCGGAGAGGAACGATTGAAACTGTGAACGCCAAAGAATGAAGTTCCGATCACTTAGCCAGAGCGTGACGCAGTTAGAGATGCTAAACGGCGGAAGAGTCGCGTCCATGGCTCCTTAGATCGCTTGCTCTGATACCATAAACGCAGAAGCAAGAATCTCTCTTTGGAGATCTAAAGAACTTTGAGAGACGATGAAAAACAGAATTCTGTTATTGATTTTTCACAAATGTAACAAGCAAGGCTTTGAGCCTTATATACAAGTATGAGAACAAATAATAATTTGACACCTGTCACACAAGATTTCCTAATATGTGAAACCGATTATGCGTGTCTAACTTCCTTATATCTTGTGTGTGTCTCCCTACTATAGTTACGGTGCTCTTGCGGTGATCTTTAGAAGATTGTGCTCTCTCTATCGTGATCTGATTAACACAACCTTAAATCCATACAGTGTGGTCCCTCTATCCATTCCCAGGCAAAGTTTGGTGACTCAAGTATCTCTATCTCTGTTACGTGTCATTATATAATTCGTCCGTCTGATAATTTACAGTGACAATGCAGTAACTTAATAATTACTCAACTTCCATCTCTTACGGAACCTTTATTGAGATATAGCCCTTATTCACCCCGTCTAAATGTATTCCACGTGTCATCATATGAATGGCTCATTTTATACTTAGCTTCCTCTCACTTTCCTAATTCTTGTCTCTTCTTAAAGCGTTTTTCTCTCGTTTGTAAATAAATAATATATTTATTGAATTATTAAGTAAATAAATAACTCTTATATTTTGACAAAAAAAAAAAAAAAAAAACTCTTTTATATGTGATCTACGATTTTCCATTATTATGTTTTAGGAATATGGAGATTTTCCATTATTAATTATAACTTTTGGGAATATTGAGATTTTTTATTAATATTGTGACTTTCATTATGGTAATTTTCCATTATCCTCTCACCTTAATATCAATATATATATAATCTATTTTTGATGGTTTTTGAGAGATCAAAAAGAGCAAGCCGGCCATTAAAGAAAACAACGTTTTGTAATATTCAGAGAGAAAAAACAGTTCAACAATGGCGGAATCTGACTTAGAAAGTGGTGAAGTGCAAGTGACCGTCAACCAGCTGAATCCAGCAATGGCCGAGAGCCCGGAGCTCCGTTGGGCTTTCATTAGGAAAGTCTACATCATCTTGTCTCTTCAGATGTTACTCACTGTTGGAGTTTCCTCCATCGTTTTCTTTGTCTGTGCGATTCCAGATTTCATCACGAAGACAAAACTTGGCCTCATTATCTACTATGTCTCCTTCTGTCTCCGTTTACTCTGTTATGTCTCGTTATTATATAACATCGCTTTGATTTCTTGCTTATATGTGTTTTGATTGATGAGGTTTGTGTTTTATATATGTGTTTTGTAGTTTTGTGGCCACCATATGCTTATGAGAAGAAAACTCCGATCAATTTTATTATCCAAACGCTCTTAACATTCTTCTTCTCTTTTCGTCGGACTTTTTTCTTCCTTTTCTAGAGGTACATGTAACTTCAACCGTGGTCTCTTTTAGTTTTCTTGTAGTATTGGAACATTGATCAAGATCAGAACCATATTGATGTTTGTAGGGAGCTTTGTTCTTGTAACCGCAATTCTCACACTAGTATTGGTCTCAGCCCTAACAATCTGCATGTTCTACTGGGCAGTAAAAAGAGGCCATGATTTCACATTACTTGGACCATTCCTCTTCCGTGCACTCCTCATCCTCCTCGCCGTCACTATTATCCATTTTTTCATTCCTCTGGGGAACCTAATATCGATGATATTCGGATGTTTAGCTTTGCTCTTGTTTTATACTTACATTTTGTATGACACAAACCAACTGATCAAGAAACACAACTATGATGAGTATGTTCGTGCTGCTATTTCTCTTTATTTGGATATCATCAATATCTTCCTTTTTCTCCTTCCTTAATTACCTTAGAGCCTAGTTTCTACTTTCTCTAATACTTATATATCTTTATTTTATTAGCTTTTGTAATGATTAATTATGATAACACTCTAAACTTTTTGGGTTTAGTTAATGTGTGTTCTTTGTTTCTCAAGTAAAATTATTTTCTTTAGAAAATGTTTTTTTTTTATATAAAAATAAATCTAATAAAAATATTATGGGAACAAAGAGTAAATGATTTCGCTAGCTCTACTAAAACACTGCCGACTAGAAGTGATGAAAGTTCTACGGAACTTCTCCGCATTAGATAAAAGTTACAGAGAAAAATATTTAATATTTACAGAAAAAATTATGTTTTTAAATATAAAATGTTAAATTAAATGTATATGCAAACTAGGTATTGTGACAGTTTTTGTCTTATTTGAGAATATAGGCAGCTTCTATTATTATCTGAATGGAATTTTCATCAATAATAGGAGAAGACCAAAGCATATTTGATGTTCCCAATATATATGAAAAATGGACCCAATCTATTCTAAACATAATATATATCTTGTACTCCAACTTGTTTTTTTGACTCTCTTTAATCTCTTGATCAAATTATTAGTAACTTAATAATTACTCAACTTCACCCCATCATAATTACTCAACTATAAGAGATAACAAAAAACTCATCATCTACGACACGAACCAGCTCATCAAGAAACTCAACTATGATGAGTATATTCGTGCTCAGACCCGGCCCTGAGATCCTAAAAAATCGTGGGGCCTTAGGCAAATATAAAATTTAAGGGCACTTATAATGAATTTTTTTTTTCGGAAAAAATTGAGCCGAAAATCTAATAAAAATTTTTTAAAAAATTTTTGGGGCCGATACGAATGTTTCGTGGTGCTCTACTCAGGGCCGGCCCTGTTCGTGCTGCTATTACTCTTTATCTCTGGATATCATCAATCTCTTCCTTAATCTCCTTGGGTATTGTTGGTTGCACCCAATGATTTGTTTCATCTGATCTGAACTCCTTTATGTCCTTATTTTACTTACAACTAAAAAATTCCAGATACGACCTTAATGCCTAGTTGCTACTTGCTCTTATGCTTCTATATATGTCTTAGTTTTACTAGCTTCTGTAAAGACTATGAAACCTCTCATGCAAACTAGGTGATCGAGAGAGTTTTAAGAATATAAAGCTTTTATTATTATTATCTGAATAGAATTTTCAGCAATAATAGGACAAGACCAAAGCGTATTTGATGCTTCCAATGCATATGTTAAATGGACCCAATCTATTCTAAACATAATATGTATCGTGTACTCCAACTTGTTATTTTTTAATACAAAAAAGACCTACGAAAAACAAAAATTACACAACACACCCCTAAGTTTTGTTTACCCCAACTTGACCAGTAGGTCCATTTTCATTCTATACCAAACACTCACCTTAAAGAAATCCCTAAGGATTCTCATAGTTTTAATTTGACCCCATAAGTTTTCATCACATCCAAACCAAAGCTGCTCTTAATTTTATTCACATCATAAATCTGTTGTTCCTGTCAGCAACAACAGCAAGAAGTCTCGAAACACCATGTGTCCAAATATCTTGAGAATAGTTTTTTGTTTTGCTATTTATATATGTTGCAATATATTTAGATTAAAAACACTGTAACTTTTCATCAATAGAAATAGTATTATATGTATCTTACACTGTAAGTTAAAAAATAATATATATATATATATATATATATATATATATATATATATAT
>OVAW01000130.1:0-23186 GCA_900406365.1 Heliophila coronopifolia | reverse complement strand
TTGAGGGATAACTTTGTGGTAGTGGTATGTTAATGCTTCTCTCATCTAATCTTCACATGGGATGGACATGTGTGGGGCAAACTAAATCTCTAATATTAAATACTGAGATTTACTTCTGTTGCTGGCAGTATGAATTACTTGACGAGATGATGGACTTTGGTTACCCTCAGTACACTGAAGCAAAAATCCTTAGTGAATTCATCAAGACTGATGCTTATAGAATGGAAGTTACACAAAGACCTCCAATGGCTGTCACAAATGCTGTCTCATGGAGGAGTGAAGGGTTGCAGTTCAAGAAAAACGAAGTAGGTGCTTAGCTTTCAAGAAAGGAACATTTCTATTTTACCATTGTTTAGTTATCCAGTTTACAGACTGTGTTTTGTCTTCCAGGTTTTCTTGGATGTAGTAGAGAGTGTAAATATCCTTGTGAACAGTAACGGTCAAATAGTGAGGTCTGATGTTGTTGGAGCATTGAAGATGCGAACATACTTGAGGTGCGTTGGTACATTCAATTTCTCTAGTGTTACTTTTTCAGCCAAAATATGTTAGATCAAAAGTGCCTCGCTGACTCTTTTGCTTCGTAATCCATGTTATTACAGTGGAATGCCAGAATGTAAGTTAGGCCTGAATGATAGAATATTGTTGGAGGCACAGGGACGAGCAACAAAAGGAAAAGCCATTGATTTGGAGGATATCAAATTTCATCAGTACGTTATTTTCTTCCAAACTCCGAACATTCTCTGACAATATCTAGACCTTTTTCAGCACATGTCTCTTTCTTCAAAATGTAGGTGTGTTCGATTGGCTCGTTTCGAGAACGATCGGACGATATCTTTCATACCACCTGATGGATCTTTTGATTTAATGACATATAGACTGAGTACTCAGGTTTGAATAGTGGAATATTTCACGGATAGGCTTCTTAGTCTCTTGATATATATTAACTTTATATAATACTTGTTCAGGTAAAGCCTCTTGTATGGGTGGAAGCTCAGATAGAGAGACATTCCAGAAGTCGTGTCGAGATGCTAGTAAAAGCAAGAAGCCAGTTCAAAGAAAGAAGGTAACTAATAATCCTTGTGTGACTTGTTTTAAATCCTTGAAAACGTTTGGAATAAGATTTCCTTACTCTGCAGCACCGCAACAAATGTTGAGATCGAGTTACCTGTACCAATCGATGCATCCAATCCCAATGTAAGAACATCTCTGGGATCTGCTTCATATGCTCCAGAAAAAGATGCATTAGTCTGGAAAATCAAGTCATTCCCTGGGAACAAGGTAAGTCCTTATAAACTTTAATGTAAACATATAAGGTTGAATACTTAAAGACTTAAAAAATTATGCAAAAAACGTAGGAGTATATGTTGAGAGCAGAGTTCCATCTTCCAAGTATAACCGCAGAGGAAGCAACGCCTGAAAGAAAAGCTCCAATCCGTGTCAAATTCGAGATCCCATATTTCACTGTTTCAGGAATTCAGGTCAGTATTCCTCAATCGTCAGTGAGTAGCTTATAAAAATCTGAAAATGAAGCATCCTGATGCGTGTTGGTAATGCAGGTTCGGTACCTGAAGATCATTGAGAAGAGTGGGTATCAAGCTCTTCCATGGGTGAGATATATAACCATGGCTGGTGAGTACGAACTCAGACTCATGTAATATGGTATGACTGTATGAGAGATGTTTTTTTGTTTAAGCCCATTGTCAAGAGAGGAAAATTGACGATAAATGAAAAAAAAAAAAAAAGAAAAATGGAAATATTTAGCCTATGAAATTTGCGGTGAAAGTTGTTTTAGATGTCATATACTTATGAATTGTTTCATTCCGACGTTTTGATTTTGGTTAAAATTGTTAAACAACAAGTTTTCTTTCTTGTTTCTAATCTGAAGTCAAATTGCGGTGGGAAATATTACTTCTTTCTTTTTTTTGTCAAAGAGGAAATATTACATTATACTGCAAATTGTGAGAGGAAAAGTGAGATTTCATTGGCAGAATTACAAAATCGTATATAGTTTTTGTTTTGGATATGAATTGAAAGTGTAATACAAAATTTCTTATTGAATTGCATGTGCTCGTAGAGACAAACTATATTGACACAGAGAAAATAAATTCATGTCGATATAATTACATACAATTTGGCGTTTTACACGACGAATGATTATCAACAAAAAATTTAACACGTAAATTATTTTTATATAATATTATACGAAATTAAAGTTTTTCGTGTTTGTTAGAGAAAATCATCTAATTAATGTAGATAACGTCAAGCAATTGCTGCTCATTTTTCTCAGCTCAACCACTGCATTTTGGACAGTATTAACTTGACCTGACTCAATAAACGCATCAACACACGCACCGTAATCAGACACAACCGCTGTTAAATACGTGTTCATTGACATCACATCACGTTTCCTTATGCTCTTCCTCGCACTCGCCAAATTGTAAATCGCGTCGCTCATCGTTTCGTAGCAAGTCGTAATCGCTTGGTTACCGCTTTTGTGCTTAGCCGCGTCTTCTAAAGCCAACTGCGTCTTAGCCTCTAATGCCCTGATGGTTTTGTGAGTGGCTTGTCTTGGGGTTGCGATACGGTTCACAATCGGGTCACACAGAGATGGGTATGTCGTGTGAGCACACATGTTAAACAAATACTTAGCTTCGGCCAGATTACTGCCAAAAATGAGGATCAATAGGGAAGCGGATGCCACGACAGCTGCGGAATGCAGCTTGAAGGTGTGGCAGCCCGCCATTTCCTTTTTTATTTTAAATTATTTTTGTAAATATATATCCTGAGAAGAAATTAACAGATGCAACTTTTTTGCTTGCAACTCTTCTTCTTATATAGTCTCAATTTTTTTGTTTCTAAATTGCTGGTAATGCGAGTTTTCCGTTATCTCGTTTTTTTTTTAGTTAATTTATTTTAGTGTAACCTTATCTGAGGTTTGTCTTATTTTTAGGAAATTTTCTTGTTTTAAAAATAAACAATTTTTTTTTTAAAATAGTAAAATACTATAATATAGATGTGAACATTTAATCATTAAGATTGCTTCATAGAACAATAAGTTTTTCAAAAAAATATTGAATAATGACATGTTTTTCATAAGCTCAAAACCATGAATTAGGAAACAAAAATAACTCAAGATTTCTAACAAGAAATAACAGAATGAGAAACAGCAAACAATGGCCCAAATTAAGATTAGCTGCCAAAAAAAAAAGAATGTTTCATTCAATTTCAACAAGATGCATATTCATGTGCCGGAACTTGCAGATATCATCACAGAATTCATCTGCACTGCTGTGATTGCTCTTCATCTGAAAAATCCTTATCACCATTCGTTTCAGTCCTCTGGCATATTTCACAAGTGATTCAAGTGTGTTCATCTTCTGTTCTGCATTCAATGGCGATCTCACTGTAATAACAACTTCTTCCAAACATGGTATTGTAAATCCTGCCTCAAGCTGCAAAGAAAATGGAGTTTACATTTTATAACTAACAATTTGACTCACAGGGAAGGTTTCTGATGAAAAAGAGATTTTGTTTAACCTTCTTTAGGCTGTTTTTCTGGCAAAGTGCAGCGAACATTGCTCCATGGATGTCAAATTTTTGAAGCTTGGGATGGTTATCAAAGAACTCGACGAAATCAATCTCAGGAAAAGGTTGAAGGGACTCATTGCCTGTGAATTCAACCTTCATAAAGAGATGCTTCACATCTCTTGCTTGCTGCAGCAATATAGATATTGCATCCCAGCACCATTGTACACCACGAATTGACAAGGATTCAAGCGATGAGAGGTCACTGAAATCTACCATGTAAACTCTTCCTGGTAAACAATCGGCGATATAGTAAGATAAATGACATCTGCGGATGGTAATGGAACCAAACAAGTTAAACTATGCTTACCAGCAATATTGGAGATGGATAGGTTCTTTAAGAATCTAGCTTCACGGACACTGATCCAGCTACAGCCTTGAATATCAAGGGATACTATTCTTGGACTTGTCAGTGAAACCAAGCTGTTACCTTGTCCATAGAAATCCAGCTTACAGTGTTCTAAGTACGGCAGATTTATCGATATGGATTTAACTCCTTCACAAGCTAGTAGAAGTAAGTTAGTCAGATTCGGACATGCACATAGAGCTTGACACAATGCGGAATCATCCATTCGTGCTCCCACTATTTCAAGGCTGTAAAGGTTTGGGAACATATCCCACTTAGGAGGGCTCAACATTAAAACTCCCCAGAGCTTCAAAGTCTCCAAATTCTTGGCTAAGCCAATGCAATTAAGCTTCAAAGGGCCTTCGAGAAGAACCTCGTCACTAGCGAGATTATCCATTCTTAGCTCCAATACCCTAAGAGATGAACCAACATACATCAACCAAGATGCTAAGCCATTGCTACTGAATGGGCTATACACCACAAGCTGCTCAAGATGATGAAATGACAAGATCATCTTCAAAACTATGATGTCAGAATCATTGACATCGGAGATGTTTTCAAATGAATTTCGGGGGAAGGAAATGCTCTTGACAGAGTCAGTTGACTCTTTCCATCGCTTGGAGACACAGTTGCAAGAAGCCACATCCCTTGCAGTGTTGAGGTGGGAAAGAATGTATTGAAGGAGCGCATCAGGAAGAGAGTCCATTTAGCTGAGACAATTCATCGAACAGTTGGTGGTCAGATAAATGAAGATAAATACATATAGATATCTTAATATGCGATAAGTATACATACAAATGATTCGCATAATAAACCCATGAATATTGAAAGGTTAGAGCTTGTCTACAAGTAATTCCCAAAATTTATCAAAAAACATAGTTTCATAAATGGAACATATGTACGGATCCTAATAGAATATTTAAGAGCTATAAATCCCTAGACGTTCACAGTGGAGATCTGAAAATTGCTCGAGAAAGCCACATTTGCATAGAAAAATTCAGAGTATACCAAAAAATTAGTCACAGATTAGATCCTGAGAAAATGACAATGCAAATCAATAGTAAAGAGAGATCCGTCTTCAATTCACATAAAAATTTGTGTGGGTTTACCATAGAATTCAACTTCTTGGAGCAGAATTAACAAGAAGAGAAGAAAAAGGAAGACATTAAAAAAAAAAGAGAGTAGATTCGTGGGTAAGAGAGTTTCTTACTAAATGAATGTGTAAATGTAGGGGTCGAATTTACAGAAAGAATCAAATCTCTCAATCTGAGAGAGGTAAAGTGAGAGTGAGAGTGAAAGATAGAAATTTGGGTATTTGTAGAGAATAGAGAAGAGGGGCGCGTGAGGAAAGGGAAGGGGAAGGGAAGGCGGAGTTTCAAATTTTGAAAAGAGATCTCTTTCGCTTTTCCAAAACATTTCGCAACCAATCTTTTATACTCTCTTTTTTTTTCGTATATCATAAACTTGGATCTCTTGATTTTTTCTCTTTTTTAATTCGAATTTACTTTTGGAATTGCTATATTGTTCAAAGATAAACATATCATTTACCGTATTGAAATTTGTTTTAACTTCATATTAGATTTTACTCATTTGACCATTATATTATATTTTTATATACTAATTTTAATTAGGTGGGCGGACAAAAATTTCAAATTTTCTAGACTTTCTTATTTGGTTATTAAAATTTTCAAAACTAAAAAAATTTATATAATTTATTTAATATCAATTACTATAATATTAGTTAACAAACAAAAAATATTATTATAATTTATTTGATTGTTTACCAAAATTTATTAAAAAAAAATTAGTTAAAAACATTTTAAATTTACAAAAATATTATATACGATTATACAAATGTNAACATTTTAAATTTACAAAAATATTATATACGATTATACAAATGTAAAAAAAAAAAAAATATATATATATATATATATATAAGATTGTTTTTTTTTTTGCCAACATATAAGATTGTATATATGTCTATAGTTGCATATAAAATATTTTGCGTCTTAAACAGGGAAAAAAACTTCAAATTTTTTTCCGTTTTCGTGCTATCCATTCAAAAAAATTAAAATTTGTCCAAAACAAGATTAGATTTTCCATATGTACCGGAATTGGCCACCACTATACTTAACAATGTTGTCCAGTGTCTCTTTTAGATTGCATAACGATGAGTTTTTATTAGCAGATATAATAATTCTTGATTGTTGTTTTCTCATGTGAACATTTCTGTTTTTTTTTTTCCTCTTTAAAGTTCAAGATTTTTATGACTTCAAAAATGTTTTTAGATAGCTTGTATTTAAAAAAAAAGCTATTTCAATACAAAAAAAGAAAAAACTTCCAGCAAAAACAAAAATAGGATCTGTTATACCACCAGGTCTTCAAGAAAAAAAAAAGCAAATTATCAGTTTTCGTGCAATGCTTTGGTCAGGTAAAGCCGGCTAAAGTTCTGGCCAGCCACTCTGCATAGAACGGATCAACTCCATTTTTAAGTCTTTTTTGAAGCTCGAGATTTTAGAAACACTTATAAATAGTTTATTAAACGAGAACATACCCATTGATTTGGGTACAGAAGTTTGAGACTTGGTTTGTGATGAGGAAGCTCTCTAGCCTTGATGGTTCTGGGATCTGCTTAAATATTGGGTTTGAAGGATCCTCTTCCGGCAATGGCTCTTCTCCAGCTGCTCTACGAGCCATGTTCTCCGTCCTACAAAAACCAAACCTCTTGGTTACTTGGATGGCTAACCAGATAAGCAGAATGCTCTGGACAATTGTTACAGACCGTATGCCCATATGACTAAGTACAAAAAAGAACAAAAGAATCTGCTGTAAATATAAAGAGACCTACCTTCTCTTTTGGAGCCAGGTTTGCTGTTGCGATTGCTGCCTAGACAGATTCCGGTAGTAATATTGGAACTGGAAAAATAAATTAAGATAGTGTATTAAGATAATTCTGACTTCTGATGATGAGATTTAAACAAGAATGAAGAATAAGCCACACCTTTTGCTGTTCTGTAGATAAATCATCCATGCACTTGATCAAAAACTCCATATTGTTCTCAAGGAAAGGAGTGGTTGATGAGTGTAGACGATCATAATCGCCCTAAAATAGAGAAAATGCAGAAGTGTATTAAGAAGAGTCAAATCTGGATTACTGATACCTAGCGAGAATCCCTGGCCAGATACTAATGTTGTACCTGTGAGACAGGTGTATCGGTCTCAAGTTCGGTCATAAAGGCACTGACAAGTGCAGAGTTTGAAACCTTGATCTGTCAAAAGAAACCAATGACATTAAAACCAAAACCTTTTTGTCAGAGGAACATATAACTGCGCAATAGTTCAAACATAGTTAAGAGATTAGCTGGTAAGACATCCACATAGAAGAGAGCAAAGCTCTACAGACTTACAGGTATTTCCTCAAATATATCCATCCAGGAGAAATTTTTCTCTCTCAGCCTGACAAAGATAGTGATTAGAACATTACAACTGTTTTATGTGGCTCATAAAACATAGGTTTTTTTTTTACAGATGAGGAGGACACATACTTCTCGCCTGTAAAATTTCCACCGCGGTACAACTCCATAAAGGAATCAGAAAGCTTCAGAGCCTTCAAAGCTAAGACGCCTAGGTCAGCTTTAGAGGGATCATATATGATGCACACGCACCTCTTGATATTCTCCTGTATATGCAGAAGAAACAATTTCTTAAAGCTCTTTGCTTGATTTTGGGAGGAAACATATTTGCCGAAATAGTCTCAGGTAACATTTTCATGTTCAATTTACAATCAACTTTACACCAGAAGAATGTCAATATACCTATCATAAAAAAGGATAACCATGCAAGCTAAAGCATTAAAAAATATAGCTAGGTGAATAAATTAGCTATGAATTGACAAAACCAGAGTGACATAAACACATGGTTGAGGGATATCTCGAATAGTACCTGGTAATTCATGAAGGTCTCAATCAGTTCTACAGTCTGATAGGACCCAAGAACTGTAGATTGGTACCTAAACAAAAATTCAGTAGGTGTAAATACAATCACAATGGAATTTTAACAAATTTTCAATCAGACTGATGACATTATAGCTTACCACCCAACAGTGTTGTTGTCAACATTAACCTCCCTCAAACATCTCATCATTTCAAGCTGATAGTTGGCACCATCGGCTTCGATTTCTTCATCGTCATCTCTGACCTGTGCTCGTTAAAGACACAGATTAGAAAGAAAATCAAATGTACATAAATCAGATATAGGTTCTAAAATTGGTACAATGTGCGTAAATTCTTCAACTTACAGGGAAGGGAAAACAATTGGTAACTTCAAGGACACTACCAACATCAAGCCCAAGAAGCTGTCCTGTGACAAGAGTCGGAGCAAATTCCTTGCAGTGTTTGATTATCTTTAGCACAGCCTATCACATAAAACATAAAGGAACCCTCAGTATCACTCTTTCCTACCAATGGTAATTAAGCATGTTTAGTTTCACCTATAAAAGAACTAATGAAATAAGGAGATCAATATAAGGACGTTAATTACCAGTCCTTCAATCTGAACAACTCTAAGCGGAGGAGCCACCGCCTCATCCTTCGCTATCGCCTGTAAAAAAGACTTAGCCACTGCCAAAACAATCCACAGAAGAAACTCAGCACGAGATATAGACAGAAATCGTCAAACACAGATGCAAGCGTAAGTTCTATTGCATCGGAAACGAAAACGGTACTTACTAGTTGCCATTGAAATAATTCTCGGTGCTGATGAAGATTATCGGTCAAAATGAACGGAAAACCTAAAATATGTGATTAAATTTATTCCGGTGGCGGAGATGAGCGAGAAAAAGAGGCTTTATGCTTAAAACTACGTCAGCTAAAGGAAATAAAACTGCAAAATAGTCCTTTAAATCTGAGATTCTTATTATAATAACCTTAAATGTTTTTCATACAACAAAGAAATCGAAAACAAGCCCATGTTAATCTTATATAAAGCAAGCCCGTATACAAAGGCCCATTAAATGATCTTTAATATACATATATTTGGTACAAAGGCCCATTATAGGGTTTTAACAGACGACACGTTTATAAACATATAAAGTGTGAATGTAGAGTAGTATAAATTCAGTTTCCATACAAATATGGCGCAATCTTCATGAGAGGCTCGAGGCTGCTCACATGAAACTTCCTCGCGAAAAGAAAACACACATTTGTCACCTCGCCCTCGTAGCTACAATTCGACCCAAATCGGATTTGATCCAGAAATCCGACCCGGATATCCTTCCTCACAAACGTCGCTGGATGAGAGCCACCCCTTGACCAGTCCACCCATGTCACCGTCCGGTTTGAATTCACCTCCGGGCAGATTTTGTTAACTAACGTCGGAAGATAATGCTCATCAATATAACACGGCGGCTGGCAGTGAGCTTTAAATACGTCGTAGTACCGGAAATCGGAGACGATCTCGGAGGCGACTCTTCGTGAAATCTCGAACCACTGATTTCCTTTCCGCCAATCGGAGAGAGCTACGTGTGGGAGCATTTTAGGGGTGTAACGGCCTCGGCCCATTTTTCTTGGATCGTCGAATGAGCCGAGAAAAGAGCGAGTGGAACGCGTGAGGTAAGTGTAGATTGTGGTGAAGTTGAAGAGAGGGATACAAGTCTCGGAGAGGAGGACGAAGCGTGCGTTGGAAGTTTCTAGAAGTGCATGAGATAAAAGACGTCTCTCTGCGTCCATCATCGAAGATTTTCCCCATTCAACGGTCTGCAATTTTCACAATCAGTTGAAAAATAAACCGTTTATAATTTGTTATATATATAATTTATTGAACAAAAATTAGCTAAGATATACAGACGAATCGTATACCTTGCTTGGTATGCGTTTCTTGTAAAATACTGAAGATTCCGGCGGCTCTTCGTTGAATTCCGGCGATGTATGAATATAAATTGAATAAAACCCTTCATGCCCTTTGAAGAATATTTCCCAGAGAGGAGACAACGGTAATTTCCCTCTAGTCAGAAACATGAACGCGACCTTAGGATGAGCCTCATTCATCGTAATCTCGCCACGTGGCGCTACTGCTGCTCGCCGTATCACCTCTTTGTCCGTCGCATTATAATTACTGCTATAGTTGCTAGTAGGAGGAGGAGAGAATGAATGAAAAGTAAGAGGATTTGAGGAGGCAATTTCAATGTAATGTTGGTCGACGGAGAAGAGTAATGTTTGGAGACGTTGGTTAAGGTAAAGAGAAAGGAGGATGACGAGAGACGAGATGGAGGAGAAGAGGATGACGGTGCTGAGGATGTGGATGTATGGGAGACTTATTGTGATTTCTTTAGCGAAGGATGTGATAGTTAGCTTCTTCATTCTTGTATATATTAAATATATGTATATATATGGTTGCTCTACATACGTCTTTTGAGTCCTCTTGTGATTGTGTGTTTGCAAAGTGATGCTTAGATATTCAAATGTACATTTTATTTAAAAATTTATTATGCAATCTAAAACTAAGCATATATAATCAGTTAGGTGTGATCAACGACGTATGCATGGTGTGAATAAATGTCCATGAGAATTGTGAAATTAGTGAAACGTGATTTAGTCAAGTTAACCAAAAAAAAAAAGAGAAGAAGAGCATGAAATTTGCGGCAATATTTTTATTATATATCCTAATTGATTATTATTATTAGTTTTTCAATTCAAATTAGGTAATAAACCTCATAATTAGTAGTGTTAAATAGTTTACAACAGGCGGCCAAAAAAAAAATAGTTTACAACAGTTTTAGTACGGAAAAAAGGGTTACGACATTAGAATAAACAGTTGTCCAAATTTGGTGTTTGAAGCCCAAAAGGCTTTACCAAAGCTCGCATCTTTTAGAAAGCAATATTGCTCCTGCGTAGGTTTTTCCTTTCCCTTTTCCTCATCCTCTTCTCTTTCTCTTTCCCTATTGACTCTCGAGGCAATCCAACAACATCAACAAGATTCTCGGGTAAGTCAAGACGATTTCCACTGAGTTTTTTATGAAATGGTTTCAGTAAAATTTCTTCATCTCTTAAGGTTTTTGTTATGTTGCCTTCATCGAGAAACTAGAAGAATTAAGAAGAGACGAGAAAGTATTAAATTTTACCTGCTCGATGATGAGATCCTTGAATTATTGTATCTCCGCAATCTGAATTTGCTGCTAAGTTTCTATTTTGTTAATCTGGGATTATATTTTTCATCTGTTTGTATATTTCAATCGCGATTTACGAAGCTGGATCTTACTTCTTAGTTCTTACAGATAAGCTAATTTCAATTATCTACCTGCTTTGTCAGTTATTTTTCCCGTCAAGTTCAGAGATTTAAATCTGAGATTGTTACAGAGCTGCTATACGCCATTTAGAGATGACTCGGAACTTGTCAAGATCAAGGTCACCATCTCCATCACCTTCACGTCGCAGAAAGCACTCGAGGTCTCCTGTAAGACATAGGCATACCAGAAGGAGTAGAAGAGATAAAAGCCCTTCTCCATACTCATCTTATTCACGTAGCAGGTGATACCCTTAATATTTTCTCATCGTTTACTTATTTTTCTACCCATCTCTAAAATGGAGGTGCAATGTCTCGATGCTGCTGGCTCTATTGTAAGCTAGTCATGGATATTTTTCTTAATTTGTTCGTCTGTCTGTTAACATTGAGTAAATTTGTGGCTATCGAGTATGTATTATGACCAGAGATTTTCAGTTTTAGGCAATTCATCCTGTGTATTCTGATCTACTGATATTTCTAGATAGAATGATTGTTTTGTCGAAATCAATTTTATGTTCTTATAAATTGGAATTTGGTAGAGATTAAGTGACAAAACCTAAGTAAAACAAAATAATAGTTTGGCTGATAAATTAGGAAGATTCTGCATTCTTTTGCCATTATTAAAGCTCAATTTCTTCCCACGGGAGAGGAAATTGAGCAGTTCATGGATTGCTATCTGGTGTTCTTTAATTAATCCCTTGTCACCTACTCACATTAGCTTCTTCATGTGATAAAAGTTGGAGCTGATAATTCTTAACAGTGTATAAGGTAACCACGCATACTTCTGTTGTCTTTATGTGAAGTTGTGGGCTACCTGATGCCTAGTCTTCATGTTCTGTCGTAGTTCATTAGTTTCAGCTTTTTGCTTACTTCTTTTTTTTGTTTGGGGGTATTGTACAGACGAAAAAGTCGTTCTATTTCTCCTAGGCGCCATCGGAGTCGATCTGTTACTCCTAAGAGACGTTCTCCAAGCCCTAAACGTTACAAAAAACAAAAGAGTGGGAGTTCTACTCCATCTCCTGCAAAACGAATTGCTGCCACAACCGAGTCAACTAAACATAGGAATTCAGAAAAACTAATAAGAGAAGAGGAAGAGCGGAAAAGGTAAATCAATTCAAAAATCTGAGTTGGAATGCATGTTATGTTCAACAGGTCTCTTGGTATTCTCTCACAGGCTTTGCTTAAGGAAGATAAGCTTTAGTCAACTTGTTCATATTTGATCCTATGGCAGAAATGTTTGTACTATTTCGTTTTATGAGTTCCATGAGTCATTTACATGGATCTTGATTAAGTAAGATATGGAATAAATTTTTGGTTCTTTTTGCTGTTCAAGATTGAAGCCCTCAAGAAATGAGAAAGTCCAGGTGATATTTAAGGTTTTGGATCTACAGTAAATGTCTTCTAACTTTGCTACTATATTTGCAACCAGGCGACAGCGGGAAGCAGAACTGAAGTTAATAGAGGAAGAAACGATGAAACGGGTTGAAGAAGCTATTAATAAAAAAGTTGAAGAAAGCTTACAGTCTGAGAAAATCAGAATGGAAGTTCTAACACTGTTGGAGGAAGGAAGAAAAAGACTTAATGAAGAAGTCACGGCTCAACTTGAGAAAGAGAAGGAAGCTTCTCTTTTAGATGTTAAAGAAAAAGAGGTAAATTGATAATGGGTTTTTATCAAATTCCTTGTTACACAGTGACATGGTTGGATAAAATATGGTCTTATGATTGTGTTTGCCATGGAACATTGTTGAAAAACTTGTCTTTTTTTCAGGGCGTTATGAGGTGTGTGTCGGAGGAAAGAGAGCAACGGGAGAGAGAAGAGATGGAGGAGAATCAAAAGAAAGTAGAAGAATTACAGAGAAAAGAAGCAATGGAGAGGCAAAGGAAGGAGGAGGAAAGGTATCGGGAGCTCGAGGAGCTGCAACGACAAAAGGAAGTTGTGATGCGAAGGAAGAAAGCAGAAGAGGAAGAAGAACGTCTGAAACAGATGAAACTGTTGGGCAAAAACAAATCACGCCCTAAATTATCTTTTGCTTTAAGTTCTAAATGATTGGACGCCGCAAACAAAAAAAATGAAAAATTATTTGGTTGTAATGAATATGTTATAAATATGAAAAGAATTCTTTTATAATTTACGAAACCTAAAGTCAAATAGAGGGATCGCTACAGAAAACAAAGTCTAATTTACAAAATATTTATTTGGTCACAATGTTGATACCATGTGTAGCAAGGACACACTCATATACTGCAAATTTTACAAATATCTAATAAACCAAAAAAAAAAACAGAGCATTGTGAAGGCAAACATAGAGTTTTAAGGAAGCAACGACAGAGATTCTTTATTACACAACCAAAAACTTCAAGTGATTCTGACTTCTCCACTTGCATGAACTTCCTTTACAGTTTTATCATATTCATCTTCTTCGTCTTCCTCCACCTCCTCCTCTTCCTCCAGATCTTCTGCGTCTTCCTCCTTTCCCTCTTCTCCCTTTCCTCCCCAGCCAAAACCTCCAATGGACCGGGAAACAGGAGGAGGCGTTTTGGCATCATCCACTATCTTCATGATCTCTTCAACTGTCTGGAGAGAGAACGTTGGGTTCTCTTTCCTGAAATATGCAGCTTGAGCTGTCTCTGTGAGTTCCCTTGGCAAGTTTTTCAGAAACCATGGGTGTTTCTTGATTTCTGCAATGGTAATCCTCTGAAAAAAAAAAAAAAAAAAAACATAGTTTAATTGTTTAAAAACCTTATCTTCTGAAAACATTTAGCTCATTTGCTTGATGTACATACCTTCACTGAATTGGCAACAAATATTCGGGAAAGAAGATGTTTGCAATCCTGTGAGACATGGACGTAGTCTGGTATCTTGTATTGAACAGCCATGATTTTCTATATAACAAGATTACAAATTGATAAATATGATGTAGCATACTTAGCCAAGATAAGTAGACGCGTGGTTCAAAAGAAGAAACCTACTTGTATTGTTTTCCTGAAGTTTTTGGGGTCTTCCTGGTCTTCAAATGGGTATGCTCCAACCAGCATGACATAAAGAGTTACACCACAAGACCATACATCAGCCATCTGAAAGAAGAAAAAAACAAAAAATCTTACAGACTTCTACGGAGTTGATGTCCAAATTCGGCGTAAAAAGAGAAGACAAGAGCATTGATAGTTGTTGGATTTATGGAAGTTCATTGAATCGTGCTTGATGCAACCTGATTTACCAAGACTCGGACAGCAATAAGATTACCTTGCCATCATATTCTCTACGAGAAAGAACCTCAGGTGCAATATAAGCTGGAGTTCCAACTGTTGATTTGGGCCTAGAATGCAGCAGAGAAGACTACAATAGAAGAAGAACATAACATTTGACAATGCTTTTACAACAAAGGATAATCTCATCGACAAGGGCAGAACTTAGAAGTTTTTTTTTTAAGTTCAGACCTTAGAATAACCAAAATCGCAGATTTTGAGACGTGGAGCAGGACTTCCATCCAGGAGTGTGTTCTCGAGCTTCAGATCTCTATGGCATATTTGCTACGATAAGGTGACCATCAGATATAATCTTGCTCAGTACTCTAGCGAAAGTCATTTCTCAGACTTACCATAGCATGGCAGTAGCTAACACCTGATATAAGCTGCTGGAAGAAGTATCTAGCCTGGAGAAAACAAAAAGGATTAGAAAGTCGGCATGGATTTCATTGTCAAAGCATGCCACAATTTCCAAATGCAGAGCTCACCTCATCTTCACTAAATCTTCCAGCGCTGCATATACGCTCGAATAGTTCACCACCAGCAGCATATTCCATGACAATGGCAAGATGGGTTGGAGTCAACACCACCTGTAAAATCCATAAAACCAAACAGATGGAAGATGAAAACTAACAACTTCAATAGAACCTTTGTCCAAATAGCAAGTACATCACCTAGTGTGAAGCTGTAAGAGTTCACTAACCTCTTTAAACCGGATAATATTTGGATGGCGAAGTGATCTGTGATTTATGATTTCTCTTGCCACATTCTCATCAATCTGTATCCAAAACCAACAATTCGGATACTAATTCTACAATCTTCTGAGGACAACAACTTAAAAGTATCCAGCAAGCAGAGCGGTGCCTATGTTATAGAAAGAGAGGCAATCGCCTTAGGCCTCCAATTTTTTATAAAATTTTAGACCGCATTTTTAAAAAAATTAAGCTATATTTATTAGTAATTTTGTTAAATCGCGCCACAATTTAATAAAAATATTAAACTCTTTAAGAACATATTTTTTTTTCCAAATGCGTTTGTAACCTTGGGCACGGCTCTGCCAGCAAGAGCGGTGATACACACGGAAACAAACAAATCAAAGGAAGAAATTGCAGACTAGAGACGGACCTTTGGACCACGCTCGATGTACTTCATTGCAACGAGTTCCTTAGAATTTTTGACCCTCATGAGTCTAGCTATACCAAAATTACCAGCACCTATGTCTTTCACCAGCTCGTACTTGTCCATATTCGCTCGCAAAAAAATCAAAGATCCTAATTCCAAACACAGAAAACAGAAGAAACGCAATAATCTACAAAATCTGTTTAAAATTCAACTTCAGTTCAAACCAAAACAGAAAAAAAAAAAAAAAAAAAAAAACAAAGCAGTATCGCAAAAACAAGGATGTGATTCCGAGATCTCGCAATTCGCAAAGAGCGTGAATTAAGGAAGAGATAAGGATGGGAGGTGATTTGAGATTTGAAGACAAAAGGATTTGGTTTTTCAACAAATTATGATGAGAATGAAGAATCTCCCTCGCTTAAGCTCTCATTATGTCTTTTTGTTTTTTTCTTAACAAAGCGGGACCCACACGTTTCCATGCGATCTATTTCTTTTTAATTTTTAAAATTACAATAAAATATTCAAACTATTATATACATTCCAAATGTCATCTACTCGTATAGTTTTTCTGTTAATGTATAATCATACTTTTGTTGGTTATGGAACATTTATGAATGGTAGATTTAAGTCCATTTCTAAGTTAATTATATCTTTAAAAGTCTTCTGAATATGACTTCAGGTTGTGTTTAATTATATAATTACTTACATAACTATCTATAATAGACTGATAATGACTACATTAGTATTATATATATATATACTGTTTATTTAATTAAGCATATATTTATAGCAGATAACATCACTTAAACTTCTAAAAGTACAGTTTCCTTTTCGAGCATGGAAGAATTGTGAATACTCTTCCAAAACAAAAGGCTAAACCTATTCAATGAATCATACTAATTTAAAAATATTAAAAAAGAATAAAAATATCATTTAAATTTTGAATTGATTTTACATATTCCATATGATGGTTTAGATTTCATATTTCAATTAAAAATATATATATATATATATATAATGATTAGTTATTTTACTGTATATAACCACTGGTGGATGTAGTTTTCTAGGAGGGGCTGCACTTGTACAGGCTTTCCAGTTTTCGGTGTAATTTGTTAGGGATTTAATTTATGCATTTTGATCGGACAAAATTTTAAAATATAAGATGTAATTGTATCCATATTTTTTTATTTTCTCGGTAAATTTATTAACGGATTTAGTTTACGAACGTGAATCGAACAAAATTTTAAGATATAAGTGATATCCGATATATATATATATTTTAGATTTTTGCACTCTATTAAAAAAAAAAAAGTTATGGATGCGCCGGTTCCAAGTATATAACAAATACTCAAGTATTTTATATTTGAATAATCCGACACTTACCCCTTATTAATGGTATCTTAAATGAAAAGGCCTAGAATGGAACCCACACGTCTGTAATGGTCTGGACAGATACATATTAGGCTTTGTATGGGCCTTTAGTAATATACGAATTCAAGATCACAGGCCCAGTTAATCTCAGATTCATCACTTTTTTTTTCTGACGACAGTCATTATCAGTTCAAAATTACCAAAATATTACACAGTGAAGATCTCTGCCGGACGACACTGTGCTCTCTCGATCGCTCCCTGCGGATAAACGAGAGAGCTGATACTGTATTGTTAAGAAGATGCAATACATGCGGAATTGAATTGGATAATCGAGATTCTATTCATTGGTGTGACACATTTCCACCAACGTCTCCGTCTTCCTCAGATCTGATTATCCGCCGAATTTCGCGATGCCGTCTTCCTCCGCCACCGTATTCCTTCTTCTCATTTTCATTCTCTCATCTGCTCTTGCCTCCGATTCAGATCACAAGGTTTGAGACAGATCTCTAGTGTCTCCCATTTCGTTTTAATGTAGCTCGAATCGAAAAACGTGTCGGTAGATTTCCTGATTTGCATGGTGTTTGTGATTGACTTTTTTTTCTCGGATCTGTTCGTTTTCCGATGGGTAGGGTCCTTGAGCTTCCATCAAGTTCCTTCTCCGTTGTAAGCAGGCCCGACCATGCGCCATACGTGAAAAACATTCGCTTTGGTCTTCAAATTTTTTTTTTTAAATGTTGACCTAACTTTTTTATAAGATAGGCCTCAATTTTTTTTTTTTAATATACCAAAAATTTTAAATAACAATCTTTTATATACAATTTATTTTTTAAGCTCGGACTCTCAATTTTCAGGACCAGCACTGGTTGTAAGCCTAGGAAGATTTTTTTTTTTTGTCATTGTGATTTTGGTTCTTATACTCAATTGTTTCAAAAGCTTCTTCATTTCATCTCTGTCAAGTGTTAAGTCATTGTTTTGGCTTTCTCCTTTTCAGTATCAAGTCGATGAGCAGGTTACCCTGTGGGTGAACAAAGTTGGCCCATATAACAATCCACAAGAAACATATAACTATTATAGTCTTCCATTTTGCCGCCCATCTGAAAGCGATGTTCACAAATGGGGTGGTCTCGGTGAAGTTCTTGGTGGGAATGAGCTAATTGACAGCGAGATTTCAATAAAGTTCTTGAGTATGTTTTAATTTGTATGATAACTACTGTTTCATACTATTTATATTGCTTCTGCTCGAAGTACAATACCTTTTTCTGTGTTTTTTTTCCACAGAGAATGTTGACAGAAAGGTTATCTGTCAGCTTGTACTCGATGAAGCTAAGGTCAAGCATTTTAAAGATGCCATCGAATCTAGTTACTGGTTTGAATTCTTTATGGGTATGCTTTGCATTTCCTTGTACACTGCCGCTTAAATAGCATGAAACAAAAAATATATTAGCTTTGGATTGCTAACCTTAATTCTCAATTTTTTTTTTTTTTGGTGGCATCTGATTTATGGGGATTTCATTCTTCAGACGATCTTCCTTTGTGGGGTATGAGCTTTTGTACATTCACTTGAAAACTTCCAAAATTTACCATTTTCTTTTTTAGTTTTAGATAGTTTTAATACCGTTCATTGCTGTTGTAGGCTTCGTGGGTGAGCTGCATCCTGACAAAAACAGTGAAAACGGCAAGCATGTCCTCTACACACATAAGAACATTGTTGTCAAATACAACAAGGACCAGGTTTGTTGTTGATAGTAAGCAATAAGATAAATATCTATTGCACTACGTTCTGTGCTCTTATTTATTTATTTATTTATTTAATTGTTTTTATAGATTATTCATGTTAATCTCACTCAAGACAACCCAAGGCCTTTGGAGGCAGAGAGGACATTAGACCTGACTTATTCTGTGCAATGGATCCCAACAAACATCACATTTCCTCGCCGTTTTGATGTATATTTGGATTATCCGTTCTTTGAGCATCAGGTACCTTTTAGCTTGTTATGTATTTATTAGTTTTCTTACCTCATGCTTTTGTAGTTGATTATGATTGGTGCACAGTTCATATTGTATCTCACTGAATGTCTCCTGTCCTGATTGTTTTGCAAATCTTTTTTTCCGAAATTCCATCTTTTCAAGATGTTGTTCGAGCTTTGTAAGCCTTCTAATTTTTTTTCCGTTTCGCAGATCCATTGGTTCTCCATCTTTAACTCGTTCATGATGGTTATTTTCCTCACTGGTTTGGTCTCAATGATACTGATGAGGACTCTGAGAAAAGATTATGCGAAGTATGCTCGAGAAGATGATGATCTCGAGAGCTTGGTGATGTCTCCTCGACTTTATTTGTCATAGTTGCCAGCACCGGCTCAACAATATCAAGGGTTCGGGAGAAAATAAAAAATCTCCCTAATATTAAACTACAATTTTTTATGGGTCCCTAATACCATATTTTATAGGCCCTATTTGTAAAGATTTTTTTTTTTTGGCGGTGGGCCCTAGGCGATCGCACCTCTCGCCCGCCCTTCTAAGCCAGCCCTGATAGTTGCAAAAGTTTTAATTTGCCGTTACTACTCTCTTAGCAGTTTTTCAGATACTTTCTTTATTTATGTGCGTGACTGTATAGCCACTTCTGACATTAATTTTGATGCGCGCAGGAACGGGATGTAAATGAAGAATCTGGTTGGAAACTTGTGCACGGGGATGTGTTCAGGCCACCATGGAGTCTAGTTCTTCTCTCCGCTGTAGTCGGCACAGGTGCACAGTTGGCATTACTTGTTCTTCTTGTCATACTAATGGCCATTGTGGGGACTCTCTATGTTGGGTATGCATTACACTCTTCTTTTCACTTGCAACCAACTTTTTACGTTCTTGTTTCACCTCTTTTCTATTTACTTTTTCTTGTTTGCTTGTATATTTGGAATCACACCTCAACTTGTTGGCTGGATTTTGTTCACTTCGTAATTCTCATTATTCCAGGAGAGGAGCAATTGTGACAACTTTCATAGTTTGCTATGCTCTGACTTCCTTTATCTCTGGTTATGTGAGCGGCGGAATGTACTCAAGAAGCGGAGGTATGACTTTCTCTTCTTGGTGGCGGATCTCTCCAACTATTCAATTATTATTCTTTTTGTTTTTTTGGTCAAAACTTATTTTAGTAATTTAAATGCTGGTTTATTCAGGTAAACATTGGATCAAGTGCATGGTGCTCACGGCTTCTCTCTTCCCTTTTCTATGCTTCGGAATTGGCTTTGTCCTAAACACAATTGCTATATTCTATGGATCACTTGCGGCTATTCCTTTTGGGACAATGGTGGTTGTGTTTGTAATTTGGGGTTTTATTTCCTTCCCCTTAGCTCTCCTCGGGACCGTCGTAGGCAGAAACTGCAGCGGTGCTCCAAACAATCCATGCCGTGTGAAGACCATTCCACGACCAATCCCTGAGAAAAAATGGTACTTGACTCCATCGGTTGTCTCCATGATGGGAGGTTTGCTACCCTTTGGAAGCATCTTCATCGAGATGTACTTTGTCTTCACATCATTCTGGAATTACAAGGTAAAAAAACTAGTTACTTCCAAATTCTATTGGCTATTTCTGAATTTTGTGTGTTTATTGGTTCGACAGGTGTACTATGTGTATGGATTCATGCTGCTGGTGTTTGTGATTCTCGTCATAGTGACAGTTTGTGTGACAATTGTGGGAACTTACTTCCTGCTGAATGCAGAGAACTATCACTGGCAGTGGACTTCTTTTCTGTCAGCAGCTTCAACGGCTGTATATGTATACATATACTCCATATATTACTACTACGTGAAGACAAAGATGTCAGGATTCTTCCAGACAAGCTTCTACTTTGGATACACCATGATGTTCTGTCTTGGCCTTGGAATTCTTTGCGGTGAGCTCACTCTCTCTTCCACTTTCGTCAAACTAGGGATTGGTGTAACTGATTTGACTGGGTTTTTCTTGTTTGTGAAAATTGTTGCAGGAGCTGTTGGATTCTTGGGATCAAATTTGTTTGTAAGGAGGATCTACAGAAACATCAAGTGCGACTAGAGGAGGTAAACGAATTGTCGAAAAAAGAAAAAATCCAATTAGAAAGAAGCTTCAGGAGGAGTTATATATGATATAAGCACAGTAGAAAGAGAAGGAGGGAACATATGTATTGTTGAATGGGGGGACTAATTTACTTTGGGAACTTTTGGTCTCATCATTCTTTTTTTTTTTTTTTTCCATTTTTCTCTTTAGTTCAGAATTGAGTTAATGTACCATACTACTACTGTAACCTTTTTCCTTATTTCTTCAATTATAGATCAATGAATATGCGTTGTCAAAAAAAAAAAAAAAAACACACACACACACACCTGATAAGTGAGTCTTTTAGGAACAATTAGAAATTTTTAGTCAAAAGTAAAAGGAATAAAATCCACCAGTAAAGTAACTCTTTTATGGCGTCTACGATATGTTTAGGTTTGAGGTCATAACTTGTACACGTCCCACGTATTACGAAGGTTTTGGAGCACGTGAGTTTAGCGTGTGCTCTGTTTTCTCTAATACACACGGCCTTGAGGAGCAAAAACCGTAGACTCAGACTTCATCCAAGAAACCTCGTATTACTAAAACAAACATCCTCTCATCTTTAGGAATTTCCATTTCTCTCTTTTTATTTGATCTTTTGAAATTTGATTCATGACGAGAGGTGATGGCATAATATATATATTTGATATTGCTAGATGAATTTTAACTATTTCAAATAAAATAAAATAAATGTTTACGACTTGTGACATGTCTTAATTTCAAAAACCAAATAACCAGATGTCAATATGCCATAATGATTCGATCCAAGGAACATAATCGACCAAATAATTAATCTTAACATAAACTAACCAATCTTGAGATTAATTTTTGTTGACATTGACAACCATTACAATGTAGTAATAATTAGTTAATAGGTCATAAAAAAAATATTAACTATTTACATTAAATTTGTGATAGAGCGATGATATATCATTTACTATTATATATTTTACACATAAGCATTTACTATTATATATTTTACACATAAGAGCATCAACATTTTTTTCTAGCATGGTTAGGATATAGCATGATTACCTCTTAATTTATTTTTTAGTTTTTAATATTTTCATATAGTTCGATCCAACTTCACAAAATTTACTGATGAAAATAGTTTAAAAAAAATTGAATATACGTGGTAAATTTGAGTGGTAACACTTCATTCTATATATACACATAAAATAAATACTAAAATCTCAATGAATAAATTAAACTGATTAAACCGTAATCACGCATCCAGTTTTGATTTGAACATCGAAACATAAAGCCTTAAACCGTATCCTGAAATAATAAAAACAAACCCAAACAAAACAATAATCCAGTTTGATTCCTAGCCCGATAATTTGGGATTGAATCAAAACTTTTGTATAATACTAATAAGAACACAAAAATATTGTCAATCAAAGAAAATGCGGTGGTCGTACATGATATGAAATAAGTGAAATATTCATCGGTACATAAATTGCACAAGAGAAAAAGGATAAGTAAAATTTCCTAGTAGGAATTGTGAACAAATCTAAATAGCTCTAAAGAGCTTTATTATTAAGCAAGAAACTAAAAGAACGAAAACCCGATTTAGACCTTCAAGATTTAGTAAGGCCCTGTTCTTTTGCGCGTCTGGATGCTGCATCCAGACGCACCATCCAGCTGCAGTTTGTTTGTGCGTCTGGCTGTTGCATCCAGAATCTGCATCTGGATGCAACTACGTTTCTTTATGCGTTTGGATTCTGAATCCAGATGCACTTCACAAAAAATTATTAAAAAGGACATGGTTATATAAATAATATTTATTGTCATTTTAATTATATATAACTCTATTTAATCTCAAAATAATGTCAATTCTTAATTTATTTTCACTATATATATCATTTTTTTTATAACTAAAATCTTTTGAAAAATAATTAGATTATTAAATTTAAAAGTAAAATAAAATACAATATATTGTAAAAATGACATTTCCCGCCAAAATCAGAAAATTATATTTTATTTTTTTCAATTTTGATTTTTTAAATTTTTAAATTTTTATTTTTTAAATTTTTAAAATTTAAATTTTTAAATTTATAATTTTTAAATTTCTAAATTTTATATTTTTAAATTATTAAATTTTTAAATTTCTAAATTTTTAAATTTTAACTTTTTAAATTTTTAAATTTTTAAATTTTAAATTTTTATATT
>OVAW01000129.1:0-19735 GCA_900406365.1 Heliophila coronopifolia | reverse complement strand
CTTAGTTCCCGAATTTATAATTTATAGTTTTTTTTTTTTTTTTTGCCGGCATAATTTATAGTTTATCTATATCAGTCATAATTTATAAATTTCTGTTTTTTTTATTTACAAAATTTATAAATTTAGTTTAGACTTTTGTCTGTTGTTTAACACATTATAATATTTAACATGCTTTTGTTCAGTGTTCTATAAACACGTTTAATGGAATGGCAAGGCAATCATTTCTCAAACTCGCTGCTGCTCTCACTTTCACTGATTCTTCACCATTCGCTAAGCTTCTTGATTCATGCATCCGATCCAAACTGTCATCAACTGATGTCCGCTCTGTCCATGCTTCGATTATCAAATCCCCTTTCTCCAATGAGGTCTTTATCCAAAATCGGCTCATCGATGCCTATGCGAAATGTGGCTCACTTCAAGAAAGTCGCCAAGTGTTCGACAAAATGCCTGACCGAAATGTTTACACTTGGAACTCTATTGTGACAGCTTTGGCCAAGTTAGGGTTGCTAGATGAAGCTGATTTTCTGTTCCGGTCGATGCCTGAACGCGATCAGTGTACATGGAATTCCATGGTTTCGGGATTTGCTCAGCATGATAGGTATGAAGAGGCTTTGTATTATTTTGCTATGATGCATAAGGAAGGCTTTGTGCTCAATGAATATAGTTTTGCTAGTGGTCTTAGTGTTTGCTCCGGTTTAAATGATATGAATAGGGGTGTACAAATTCATTCTTTGATTGCGAAATCGCCCGGTTTGTCAGATGTTTACATAGGTTCTGCTCTTATTGACATGTATTCCAAATGTGGGAACGTCGATGATGCTCAACAGGTTTTTGATGAGATGGGTGATAGAAATGTTGTCTCTTGGAATAGTTTGATTACATGCTATGAACAAAATGGTCCAGCGATGGAAGCTCTCAGGGTTTTCGATGTAATGTTGAAATCTAGCATTGAGCCAGACGAGGTTACATTAGCTAGTGTTATTAGTGCTTGTGCAAGCTTGTCGGCGATTAAGGTTGGTCAGGAAGTTCATTGCCGCGTTTTTAAAACTGATAAGTTGAGGAATGATATAATCCTAAGCAATGCTTTTGTGGATATGTATGCAAAATGCAGCAGAATAAAAGAAGCCAGGTTCATATTTGATAGCATGCCTATCAGAAACGTAATCGCAGAAACGTCTATGATCACTGGGTACGCAATGGCTGCAAGCACTAAGGCTGCTAGACTCATGTTCACGAAAATGACAGAGAGGAATATTGTTTCATGGAATGCTCTTATTGCTGGCTATACGCAAAACGGGGAAAACGAAGAAGCACTTGGTCTCTTTTGTCTCTTAAAGAGAGAATCAGTATCCCCGACCCATTATACCTTTGCAAATATCCTCAAGGCGTGTGCGGATCTTGCGGAATTGCATCTAGGTATGCAAGCTCATGTCCATGTTTTGAAGCATGGGTTTAAATTTCAATCCGGCGAAGAAGATGATATATTTGTTGGCAATTCATTGATTGATATGTATGTAAAATGTGGTTGTGTAGAAGAAGGCTATCTTGTATTTAGGAAGATGGTGGAAAGAGATTGCGTCTCCTGGAACGCGATGATTATCGGCTTTGCACAAAACGGTTTTGGAGATAAGGCTCTTGAGTTGTTCAGAGAAATGCTTGATTCTGGCGAAAAACCAGATCATATTACCATGATTGGTGTTCTTTCCGCTTGTGGGCATGCCGGTTTTGTTGAAATCGGGCGGCATTACTTTTCTTCCATGACCAGAGATTTCGGTATAGTCCCGCTTAAAGATCACTATACTTGTATGGTTGATTTGCTAGGCCGAGCTGGATTACTCGAAGAAGCGAATAGCATGATTGAAGAGATGCCAATGGAACCAGATTCTGTTATATGGGGTTCTTTGCTTGCTGCTTGTAAAGTTCATAGGAACATTAAGTTAGGTGAATACATTGCAGAGAAACTTCTAGAAGTGGAGGCTTCGAATTCAGGACCTTATGTTCTTCTTTCAAACATGTACGCTGAGCTCGGAAAATGGGAAAATGTGATGAATGTGCGAAAATTGATGAGGAAAGAGGGAGTTACAAAGCAGCCAGGATGTAGTTGGATAGAGATACAAGGACATTCTCATGTTTTCATGGTTAAAGATAAAAGACATCCTCTAAAAATGCAGATACACTCGATTCTTGATGTTCTAACTACGGAGATGAGACAAGAACATGATCATCCAGAAACAGGATCAGTCTTGGATTATTTATCTAGTCTTATCTGGGCTATTCCAGCAAGGTGTGCCCCCTAATACATTAGATTAAAGGGAGAAAAAAGAACCTTGAACTATCGAAAAAATACAAAATAAATTTCGATCTAAATAACCTTGAAAATAAACCTCGAATTTAAAAAAAAACTAGCAATGCAAACATCAGACCTTAATTTTTTCAATGATATAAATGAAAAACTAAATTATGTTTTTTTTTTTTTAATTACATTATGAAAAATTAAACAATTTTTTTGTGGTTTATTTTTTTGCAGTTTTCCATTGATTAAATCTTGATTATAACATTGTTGGTCTCTCATTTGTTTCAGCCATCTTCCACTAGTTGAGATGAATCAAAGCTTCAGCAACTGATTCACCCAGACGACGCAATCAAAATCAAGTCCATCAGACCAAGCATTACTGATGTACCAGGTTTTGTCAAATCTTGCTACAATCTGCTACAATTAAGTCACCAAACATTGCACCCACAACATCAAAACTCTATATGGCAGCCAAAAGTTAAGCTTTTGTGGTAGATCGCCCTGCATAATGGACTTCCTGTTGCCACAAAATTGCGTCGACACAAACTCATGATTGACCTTACTTGCCAACTTAGTGAAGATGATGAGGAAACAGCCAATCTAACAAATTCCAACAGTGCATATTCTAGGGGTAACTCTCTAATTCAAAACCTAGAATACTATCTTCTCTCAAGTCTCTGTTTGATTCGGATCTATTCCCATTTGTTAGTTGGAGAATTTGGAATATGATGAATGATCTCTTGGTTGGAGAATCCCTAGTTCAATACTATTTTTGGGCTGAAGCCAAGAAGCTTAACCATAACGTGGATTATCCATACCCATGAAATTGTATGTTCATTGGCTTCAGCATATGTCAGATCACACCATATATAGTAGTATTTATGTGTTACTCTTGTTTTGTAGATGTTTCTGGGTTACATTCTTATCAACATGGTAGATTAAGATGGATTTTTAAATTGCATAAGACATGAAAATATTCAGAGCTTCTCAAATTAGTCACACGGCTTCCTCATTAGAAGCATAAAACATTGGTTTTTACGAGAAGCAATTCTGCAAATGATACACCTGTGATTTGAAAATTCTGTTTTCTTTGGTGATGCTAGTACATTATATAACTTCCTGAACCAGTAATTTTTATCTTTTTCACTATTATTATAGGTGTCAATATGGCGGATCGCCTTTGGGGCCGCACTGCAGCAATGCGGATATGGTTTTGGTTAGGCACAAATTTTTTGGCGGTTTTTGGGTTACCACATGTGTCCGTGTGCCTATTTGGGTTTAACCTTCGCATAACAATATACTTATAATTATGTATTTAAATTAGAACTATGTATTTTTCCAACTATGCAATATATTATAGTGACTTAAGATGTTAAAAGGTATGTATTTTAGCAAAAACAATTATTCATATTTTTTGGCAGAGCTATGTATTTTAGATATTTTTAAAAATATTTGGAAAAAAAAAAAACAGAATTGGAGCAAAATTTCGGCTAGCTCATGGACAAGCACGCAGTCTCGGCTGGTCCCTTCGGCACCGGCATAGTTTTGAGTTTTCCAACCAGCCACCCCTCGTGGACTTAGTTTTGACCATCCATGAGTCTGCGAAGGTTTTAAAAAGCAGTGGTTGGGCGTTTAGGCAATCAGATGTGAGCTAAATACAAAAGGTGTACTACTGTTGGTGCTTATCAACTAAAAAGTTTGTACTTCAAGCTTATTTGACATTGAATATTTTGATTACGTTTTTTTTTCAACATTTGGGCCACAACAGGATGGCCCATTAGTCTAAATCCCACTAAAGGGAAACCTCATCGTAGAGGCGGGGAATCGAACTCCCAATACCAAGGTCATGCTAGTGGACTCAAACCACTAGACTAAAAGGACATCGACATCAGTTACGTAATGATATATTGGCCGTAATATATATATATATATATATATATATCTTTTTTTTTTAATTATTATTTTTTCTCGATCAGCCTAATGGCCTAGAGGTGAACAAATTAACCAAACCAAAAGAACTGACCCATCCGATTTGAAATTCATGTATCCAAACTTCAACCAAATTTTGAATTACTCCAATGGTTTAAAATTTTTTAATACCAAATTACCTGAACCAAACCCGATTTATATGGAACCACACCGACTATTCGAGGTAATTATATAATTTTTTTTCATATATTAAATCGGAACTTAAATCAATAAATTCTAATCCACAATTATTGTTTCTTTCATTTTGTTGATGACATGATATTTTAATAATTCATATATAATTTTTTTCTCCATTACTCATATACTTTTTGTCATCGAAATTAGGGGTAGGTACATTTTTTCGTCATGTCCCATCCCGGTCTATTTCGTTTTGTTTCCGTCACAAAATTTCCATTCAATATGGAAATGTATTCCCGTTTGGAACATGTTTTCATTTTCTGAAACAGAAAAAGGACTGGTACGAGAATTTTCGAATTCCTGTTTTGCCCTGTTTAAGACATATATATAATTTATTTTATAAAAAATTATATATGTTATTCAATTATATATATAATTTACATTAAAATAATTCTATATAGTATCTAAAATTTTATGATACTTTTTGGAAATTTAAAAATGTTGTTAACTAACTTGGTTTATAGAATTTAGTAGACAATCAAACAAATAGCAATATTTTTTAGTGTATTAATTATCAATATTTAAGATTGTTTATCATTTGTTTTAGTTTAATTTTAGTATTTTTTTATTGATATTAATAAATCATATTGACTTTTTCGAGTTTTGTTAACTCTAATTATCAATTTACAAATTCAAAAACATTTTGAGATTTTCCATTCATTCGTTCCCGTTCCCGTATCGTACTTTAAACGGAAGAAAAATGGGACAACTATTTTAGTTCCCGAATTTCCGTCCTATTTCTAGCCCCGAAAAATTATATCTCAAATTCTTGTTCGCTCACCCCCAATCGAGAGTATCATGCTTTTAAGTAAATTTGATATAAGTTTTATTGAAATAATCGAGTTACCTGATTATCCAAATATTTTAAAACCTAACCAAAATATATTTTGGATTTAATTTGGTTCTCATATATATTGAACCAAACTGAACCGAATCTTTTTTTTTTCTTTTCTTATTTTGTTCCTAGTTTTTTTTAACCGAAATACCTGAAACGAACATATCCAAATATCGTAATGTCCACCCTTATAATACCATAAATGTTTCCACCTAAATACAGTTCAAATTTGAACTTTGGTAGAAATATAACCATCCATTTTTTTTTAATATATAATAAGGTTTTCATTTCACATAATCAATTAATCATACTATTCTAAATGCTTTATGAATAAAACATTTTAACAACATACAACTGGTTAATAAAATATAAATTTTATATACTTTTGATTTTCAAGTTATTAATAAACTATATTTCAGTTAAATAACTAATTTCTTAGGAAATCAAACAGTCGAACAAGGTTAGTTTGCATGATCATTTTGGTATGTGCAACTAGAGTGTCGAAGATCTGATTGAATTACTTTTCTTTTTGTAAAAAAAAAAATTAATTAACTATATATATCACAGCCCATTTATATATATATATATATATATATTACTATTATATATATATATATTACTATTATATATATGATGATCAAATTGTTAAAAAAATTGAACACCAGCTTAATTACCAGTCTTTAAAAAAATATATTATCATTTCTTAAGATTTTTAACAAGTTTATATTTTTTTACGTTAAAATAAAATGCGGACCGCATTTTAAAATTTTGACGTCTTTGGTATCCTATGATCATCGTTGTTCAGTGCCGCACTAGTTTAAGAAATCTTACAGATTAAAAAAAAACTTATGAAGACGATGAAAGTATAGATATATATATATATATTTTTTTTAGTAATGTTTAAAAAAAAAAAAAAGTTGACTACTGTAAATAATACATTAATTTTAATAAAGAAACTAATATTTAACTAGTAAATAATATTCACGTCGCAAATAAATAAAAAATTAACAAATTTTTAATATTTTAATAGTAAAGTAAACTAAATATTCATATTGACTATATATATTAACACCACTTTTTAAATTCATATAAAAGCTGCGAAAATTGTTCGAATTTATTTATAACTAAATTATTATATGAAAAAAAAAACTAAATTATTAGAAAAAAAAGTAACAGTAGTCAGTAGTTGTACAAAGAAGAATGGTTCTTTTGATAAAATTTGTATTAACTTAAACAATTAAATTTGCCAATAATTTAGTTGTTGTTACTTTTTCTTTTGTTGCTACAAGAAAACAAAACTTTTATCCTTTTTTTTTAATTTTTGGTACAATTAAATATCTACAAATAAAAAAAAATTCATAATCAAAAGTTCAAAACTATCTCAATTAACTTTTTGTTAATTAATGTTAACAAGTTAACAAATATAGTAAAAGAAACTAATTTTTCATTTCTAAAGGGTATATAAAACACCGTGTAAATCATCTAAATTGTTTTTCTTAACTATATATATATATATATGTATATTAAATATATTTGATTAGTTCATTAATAAAAAAATATTAGTCTTTGTAAAATATTAAATATTTTTATAAAGTTAAGACTCTTACAAATGTAGAAGCTAATTAAACTCAGATTCAAAATAAAGATTTAAATAATACATTAATATCTAAAAACATGAATTATTTAATGGGTTAGAAAATAATGTTTAGAAAATGGATAGTTGAACTTTTTAAATAAGCATATTTCATTATTTTTATTTAATATTTGTATAGACTAATTAAAATTTTGGTTTACAGATTTATATATAAGTAAATGTATTTAATCAGTTTTTACCAAATTATGCAATTATTAGTTTTGTTTAAGTTGTAAAACACACAAAAAAAATTTACAAATTAAATCTATTTTGATTTTAATATTATATATATAGAGGTTTGTATACTGAGAGTAATAAGCTCAAGAACAGCAAATAGGTACATTACATATATATTGAGAATAAGCAGAAGAAGAGCAGAGTAAAAGGTTTAAGAGATGGATGAATCTGGTGATACTCTCATGCTATGTATGGTGATGTCTTCAAAGAAAATATGTGAACAACTAACAAAATTTGGTATTGCATGTTAGTGAGAGAGGTATATATATATATATATATATTTATTATTTTTTTCTAATGTTTTGTTTGAAAAACTGGTAGATTATTAAGAGAGGTATGTATTTTAAGTACAACCAAATGAAACAAGTGCACGCAAAGAAGAAGAAGAAACGTGAAGTAGACAAACATATGTTTCCTTTTTTATTTTTCATAAATATATATAAGAGAGAGACGTGACTCACTAACCCTCTCTTTCCTAAAATCCAAAATGAGACCTTTATTATTATAATTATGTGATGTCAAATCACATATCCTCCTCCTTCTTCTTCTATAACCCTAGATACAGCTCTATTGTGCCACATTTCCCATATACTCCTTAACAATAGAGTCAAAAGGAGCTAAACAATCCTATGACCTCACACCTACTGCTTCAAGATAATTTGTTCTCATTATCATCATCACCAATCCATTTTCTTCCTCTTTTATCATACTTCTATCCATTTATTCTCTCTAGCTAGGCTTTGAAACTTTGGAATCATTTCCCTCTCTTTTTCTTCTTAATTTAAATCTGAAATCAGTTTTGTAACATTACTTAGGAGAGAAATAAGCTCAAAACTAGACTCAAACAAACCTGCTTTTTTTTAAACTTAAACTTAGGGTTTAGAGGCCTACCTACATGGAGGATGAAGTGAATGAAGACCGAACAATCTCGGAGCACTGCGGACAATTGCATCCTTGTGAATATTAATCCCGCGAGCATTCAGATAACTAGCGGGCAGTCAGGACCGGTTTAGGAGGGTGGGCGAGAGGTTAGATCCCCCGAAGTCCGCCACAAAAAAAATATATTTACAAATAGGCCCCATAACTAGTAAAAAAAATTATATAGCCATTGTAAAATTTTGTGGCTACTCGGCCACACATTAGCCACTTTAACAAATTAGTGGCTATTTAAATCTAGTCACGGTATAGCCACTATTTTTTCAGTGGCTATTTTTGAAAAGGCTACTGAAAAATCAGTAGCTAATTCGTGACACTTTATCTTATGTATTTATTGATTTTAATTTTAATTGACGGTCGTGATATTCAGTAAATAAAATTATTAATTTTTGGGGAAAATAATATTATATCTTGAGGTAATTGTTTTAGCTCTATATCAGCATTCGTGTATAATTTTAATTTTGTAAATTAGTATTTAAAAATATTCATGAAATAGTAGAATACTTGAAAATAATTTGACTAAAAATAGAATTAGTAGTATCCGGCGTACATGTTAGTAAATTAAGCAAGTCATTTCTAGTAGGTGGCTAAATGATAATATAAGTACAAAAATAGTTACTACGAAAGACAAAAGGTTAACCTGATGTTCTTTTCTTTTAATCTTTGTAGTATATTATCAAGTTAAAGTATATTTTAAAGTCGTTTAGTATTCTATATCATCGGCTATGAGAATTAGGATTCCTTCATCTTTGACTTCTTATATTATAGAATTAGGTTTACTAATATTAATTCTTATATTATAGAATTAGTATGTCATTAATGTCTATATTATATATTATAGAATTAGGTTTACTAAATTACTCCCCTAAATTACCCCTCTAGTACTTTAAATTTTGTAATGGCAATTGAAGTAAATATTTACAAATTAAAGGCTTATTTGTAAAAAAAATTGTGTTTTAATATATAGTAGATGAGCGGAAAATATTCATAATCAAGTGGTTACATGATTACTTCTACAACTTTTTTTTGCCGAATTCGAAATTATTTCTAGAAAAAGGGAAATGTATTATATTATTGACAAATAAAAAAAACAAAGAGCTAAATGTTAGAATAATATCAATTAATCAAACTATTTCTTGACAAAGATTTGATAAATATATTATTGACATAAATAAAACATAAATAAATGAATTTTGAAGAAATGAATTAATCAAACTTATGTGTAGTTGATATTTGGAGCTTCCTTTTCATTCTACTGAAAGGTCCAATTGTTGTATCCATAATATACATATAAATCACTTGTGACCATGACTTATATGAGTCCAATTCTTCATAATATTCTCCTGCAATCTCCTTTACCATATGAAGTTTATTTCCCGGTATCCTCGGAAAATCATGATGCTCATTATGATATCCAACATTCCATGTTAGTATATTCAATGGACCGTAATACGAATAAGTCTCTTGATTCGGGTTAAAAACATAATGTTCGGATATAAAATGTCCCGCCATTGGATGCATACCGCCTCCAATAAATGTCGATAAGATAAGATACGCGAAAGATCTCCATCCAAAGAAGATAATAATGTATACATCTAAACATATTTGAATGGAGAAGTTTATGAATTCCCAATAACCGGGTGGTTTTGGTTTGATGAAAACCGGGCGAAGAGCATAAAAAAAGAGTTGTAAGAAAACCCAAATGGTTTTGGCAAAGATATTTGTTACTAACTGAGCTTCTTTGTAAGTAGGAACATCCATATCTATACCTTCTACTCCTTGGAACCGATGATGTTCGAGATGGTATTTTTGGAATGTTACCGACATTGGTATGCCGATTGGGAGATTGGAAAATATACCGAGCCAGCGATTGTAGATAGGAGTTAAAAATGCAAGGTTGTGACTTAGCTCATGGATTGCTAATAAGAGATTGTGATTGAGGAATGATCCAAAGAAGTAAGAGATTATTAGGATTTTGAGCCATCCTGCGTTGTGAAGGATTGCAGCTGCTGAGAACTGAAGTGCGACGACAACTGTGATCTGCAAACAAAGACCAAAGTTAATATCCGTTTGAGTTTAGGTGATAAACAAATGTTTGGTACAAGACCGGCTTTGAGTAGAGCTAGATGAAGCATTGACTTCGACCCTAATTTTTTTAGAATATCTTCTATTAGATCCGGGTCCCATTATTCTTACAATATTTAAAGGGCCACCAATTTTTAAATTTGTCTTAGACCGCCACAAATTTAGGGTGTTTCAGAGCAGGTCTCAATACAATACAAGTTGAATTTACAATAAATACATTAGAGCCTATCCAAAGATATATAGCAGTGGCCAAAACTATGTGGGCTACAAATTGTGGTCTGTTCAAGTGGTTTAGATGTTCAAAGGAGCTATGAGCAAAGCCTAAAGAAATTAGGGAATCGGTTCTCAAAATTAAATTTAGTTTTTTTTTGACCTAATTGTTTATGCATGTATCCAAATTTTGTAAAATATTAGTTTTTGTCCCCAAAATTTTAAATTAACAATTTTTATATATATTGAAGGGCCGGGAATAGTTTAGTGAGAGTGCAATATATCACAAATCAATACAAACAAATAAATAAATAAAATAGAGGTGTAGACAAAAAAAAAAATTAATAGAAATTCTAGAATCTAATATCAAAAAACTATTTGAAATAAAAATGAACGTTAGAATATTCTATTTGGATTAGAATAAACAAAACAAACATATATATATATATATATATATATATATGTACAATAAATAAACAAAAATACATGTAAATAAAAAAAAACTATTAGTAACTAAATTTGCTTATTTTTATTTTTATTATTTACCCAAATAAATTAAGAAAAATCAAATCTAAACGCCAATAAATAAATAATAATAATAAAATAAAATGAACCGAAAACCCCCAATATAAATCCTGTAAAACCCTAATTAAGTGTTAATAGAGAAAGAAGATCATATAAATCAGAAATCAATTTAGTCCAAAAATGACCTTGAGAAAAGACCAAGGATCAGGACCAAAGAGTTGTCTAATCTGAGGATAACGAGAGAGAATCTGACGTCTTCTGGAAGCATGAGGCTCATCAGTATAAGACCAGAAGAAATCTGTAGCCATGACTCCTTCTTCTCCTTTCTCCATTCCTTCGCCTCTCCCGTACGTCGGTGGAGAAAAAAATTCAAACGAGAGAGAGTTATTTCAGACTTTGGTGCAGTTTAGGAGATAGTTATGGAGATTTTTGATGAGAGAAACGTACAAGATAAATTGCACATGCACATGCACATGCACATGCACATGCACATGCACGTGTCTTAGGTGGACGACTAGCTAATAAGAAGTTATATTTAAACTAAATATGTAATATTGGTTTAATTATAAAATATAATTTTAGTATTCGACAAAGTAATTAAATGGCTATCGTGATTTTATTTTATATACCTACTTGACGGAAACTCCAACGTTTTTGCAACGTCTTGCGTTGGCCAAAATTGTATAGTATAGTATTAGTATGGACGCTTTTGCATCCCCAAATTTTAAATTTTTGCATGGACACGCTATTATAAATATATTCATGCAACTAATAAAAAAGAAATTTTTGGTATCGCTATATATATATCTCAATAAATCTTACAATTAGTTGGTAAAGCATTCCCTATTTGAATAAAAGGTACTAGGTTCGAATCTCAGATTTTGGTTGATTATTTACGGGTCAATTTCTCATGTAGATTTCTCAAAATATTTTTTATCATAAACACCCCCTCATATATTTTTTTTATTGCAATCAGTATGCCCAAATTTTTTTTTTATCATTGATGGATTGGTATTATGTTTTTACGAAAGATATTTTGTGCGGAGGATGTTTGAGATAATGATCCGATTTTACAATACGATTAAATTATTAAATAATAATCATACTGATTTGGGCATAATCATATTAAGCCATACTTTAATCGTATTAAAGCAGTTGGCCAAAAAAAGTTGACCAGCAAAATGATTGAACAAAAAGAAAAAACGACCAACTCATGAGTAAAATCGGAAGTTTCATAAAATCATGCAAGGAAGAAGCTATCGAGACTTTATGAGAGATAGATTAATATTTTTTTCTCGTTAAATTGTGACAAATGCTGAAACAAAGCAACAAGTTGAAGAAGCAATCTCTGAAGTGCATTCACCTCAATATATTCTGGCATCATCTAAATTTGGACGCAATACAAAAACACCTATTGAAATTTGATGTATACCAATTTATTAATTATTTCATTCTTTCCAAAATTTCTATAAAATATTTTCCAAAAAGATGGAAAATTTTCCATCTAAAGATATTTCGTTTTCAAAACGAAACTAGGATGGCTCATTTGGCTAACTCTACTGATAAACTATCTGTGTTATTTATGGAAGGCTTGTAACTGTAACACAGCTTTACGCTGAAAGCTGTCAAATGAATGAGCTGTCCGCCCGCTAGACCCAACCTGCATCATGGCGGGGTGGTCAATGGTCATGGTTACACAAATTTAGGCTTATATAGCCCACTAATTATAAATATTATAACCCATATTGATTATGGGCCAAGCTAGCGGTCGCCTAGCCTGCAACTGCCGATAGCCCATATAGTCCATAAACCCAAATTAAAAATTTGACAGAACTTTTGGTCTTCCTGCGGAAAAGCATGCGAAGAAGTCCATGGTCGCCGCTTGCTCGCATTGTGCTGTAATGAATATTTTTTACCGCAGACCTGCATGGACTTCAACTTTCTCCACTTCTTAGCCCGCATGTGTTTTCCCAAAACGGGGGCCAGCCGGCTCACCAATCTAATTGACACCTATACTTAAGCATATGCTTCTTATCTTTCTTTGTATTTTCCATAATTTGATGTTTTGTAAAATCTGGTTTGTGTGTTTATCATCCTCAAGCTTTCGTAATCATACTACCATTTCTCACAAGGTAATAACAGAAACCACCAACCAAAACACATTTTATTATTACCTATATATATATATATGATTGGATCGGACACGGATAATAGAATAAAGGAATGTTTTAAACTAAGTTTGCTCGTGACATGTAATAATAATATAAAGGAAACCACCACCTAGGAAGCCTGTTTCAACAGAAAAATCATTCACATAACGCTTTTTAATAGTTACTACAAATGAAAACTTACAGGAGAAACATGAGGGATGTTATTGCTAATAGATAGCGTCTCTTCTTAGCTTTTCAATGATGATCATCTCTTGCTTTGCATCTGTTTGGTTGCTATATGTTAGGAAAATTCAAATCCAAAACTTTTTATTTTTTAAGTAGAAGCAAAAAAGTTTACTAAAAAAGGATACATTCATGATCTGGATCTTCAGAGAAATTGGAATGCAGTGCATTCCCCATACTGTCTACGATGGCTGAAATCGTCATCGATGATTCAATGCACAAAATTGCTGTTATGGCATCTAATCGAGTCACCTCATTTCTGAACATTAGCCTTGCATGACCTGTTGGTTCACACCATTATTCCTTTCTTATTTCCTGCTTTTTAGTAATTTGATTTGATAAAAAGAAGATAACCTAACCTTGAGCTAGACGGATTAAGCTTTCCAACATCCGCACTGTTGTTCTTGCTGCAGTTCATATTTAAATCATCTTAATTCGGTTTTGTTGTCATAAATTTCATTTCATCAAAGCTAGACGTGTCAAATGAGCGTGCCGCCCGCTGGCTACGCATAGCCTGCCGCTGCTGCGGTGCGGATATGGTCACTAATATTTAAGCCCACGGTCCTTTCCCCAAAACCGCGGTTGGGCAGGTCAAATCAGACTCTTCTTTCTATCTTGTTGCGGGGAAGTTTAGTCATACATGCCAGGGTATGTGCTTAATGAGAGTTCCCCATAGGTCCGAATGATTTTCTAGACAAGACAACTTTGGCTTATGTTTTAGTTTGGAAATAGATCCAATAATATATTGGTTACCATTCAATATAAATGGTTTGTCAGAGCAATTTTTATATAAAAAAGAAGTCTCAGCCATGAAATCAGAAGGTTCAAAGCTGGACACTAATCCACAATCAGTGAGCTTTCCTCAACAAAATTAGCATTTGGAAAACAAAGAAGCAATTCTCTGGAGTTACCTGCATTATTTGTTGACGATCTTCTTTGGAGTCTATAATAACTTGAAATAATTTCTTCTGCTTCCTTTGATAGGACAGGCCTGAAGTTTCCTTTCACAAACTGAATGTATCTGCACTAGCCAAGATACAAGAATTTAATAGCAATCATGAATGTAAGATATGGATGTCAAAGCGATTAGTCAGGCGTCCAACTGCGATTTTTTTCTAAAAGCACCATGACCGCGCCTGCTGTTAAGGACCTTCCCGCTTAGGGAAAAGGTATTCTTTTTTTATCACCAAGAAACAAAGACTCTTTACACAAGAAAAGGCCTAACTAGAAAGTCCCTATACAACTCTATTTATAGGAAAATTTCTTAACAACAAATGCTAATCAATTAACCGACTAGACTCTTCTTATCATCTTATCAGCCGCGCGGACAAGCGGACCAAAATTTTCTATCCAATTCTTTTTCATGGCTGGGCAGTTGAGTCAAAAATATATGTTTAACCGCGGTTTCGCAGGCGCCCATCTGCATAGGCCCGTGGACATAATTGGTCCCAAACCTAAAGACCATATATGCCTGTAGAAGTTGGATCCCATAACCACCCTGGTTGGTGCGGGTTGGGCTTGGCCTGCGGGTAGCCCGCCCATATTGACAGCTCTAAATGTATAATCAGCTAGGATCCAACACATCTTTCATCTCGGAGTTTTGTGCATGTGCAACAATAATAACTCTTCTAGATTGTGTACTCATGATCTATTTACAAATCTGATACCTTTGAAGCATTGGCAGTGGCCAAATAATTGTCAGGTCATCCACATATCTGTCTTGATCTATTTGCGCCTGGGTTGATTTCATCAAATTATTGAACACGTAAAAGTCACAAATATAGGCTCTCTGATTAGTAAGGGTAAGTATGCAACATAATCTAGACTTCTTTAAAGGAGCATACCTCTGCAAGGATGTGAGAGGATACAACTGCATCCCATTCGGGATTTTTTGTATCTAAAAGAACGAGTACAATATCAAATCTGCTCAACAATGGACCGGAGAGTGCAGTATTGACAGAAAGAGCTAGATTCAGTTAAGAAAAGTATCAAAAAAAGGACAGAAAATAAATTCAAAAGCAAACGGAAAACAGGAATGCTTGCCCAACTGATATTTCAAGGAAGAAATTTGTGCCTTTTAAAGTGATACCACTAAATTGAATTTGAAAAAAGTAGGCATGTATGTAAGCAAAAGCTTGTTTGAGATCTACGCAATCTAACGAGGATACACTGATCGGGATCATATTGTCCTTTAGGATTAGTAGCACCAAAGACGATTGTCTTTGTGCTAAGAGTCGTTACAAGGCCAGCCTTCAAATTAACCAGAAAAAAAAAAGACAAGGAATATTGTGCATAGGCCTATTTAGTTGAGTAATGGAGATGTGCTGTAACAAGAATGTAAATTAACATAGGCTTCTAGAGTAGTTTACCTTGGCAACACTTATACTTTGTTGCTCCATTGCTTCATGTATGGTTGCTCTGTCATGCTCTCTCATGCTTCCAAAAAGAATAAAAAAACAAGGGATTTAGTTGTAGATAAGTCTCCAAAGGAAGAAGCAATCAATCCAAACTCGGTGCAGAAGTAGAGAAATAAAAATTGAAAGCAAATATTCCTAAAAAGTTTGTCAAGTTAGGCTGAACATTTTTTACCAATGAATGTTATAGTATATGATAACAGTCAAGAGATTCACTAGACCACAAGAAAACTTGAAATTCATCAAATGATTAAACTTTTAAAGAAGATAAATCACGGATTACTGCAATATACTTTTTTTATAAGAGATTAAGGGTTAATGCAAAAAAAAAACCCTTGAATTATCCAAAAATGCAAAATAAACCTCGAACTAAAGAACTACGAAATAAACCTTCAACTTAAAAAAACAAAAAAAAAAACATGATGCTGATTTTTTCACCATTGTAAATGTAAATTTAACTGATTTTTTCACCATTGTAAATTTAACTATATTTGTTTTCCATTTTCTGTTTTAGCTACCTAAGAATCACAATGTCGTTTTTATTTACGTTTATAAAAGTAAAAAATTAGCATTAAGATTTTTTTTTTTTTTGTCAATCACATTAAGGTTTATATTGCTAATTTTTTTGAAAAAAAAATTGGAGATTTATTTTGCAGTTTCCTTGGTTCGAGGTTTATTTTGCAATAATCCCAAAATATTATTCTGCCCTCTGGCATCTGGAGATTACCTATCAAATTCATCAATACAGCAAAGTCCACCGTCTGCAAGAACAAGGGCTCCAGCTTCCAACATCCACTCTCCTGGAAACAAATTAATATGACTAAACCGAAAAAAAAATGTTACAAAGGACACTAGGAAAAGAGATAGGAAAGATATTGGAGTTCGCACCTCCGTCCTTCACTGCAGTTACAGTCAATCCAGCACTTGTGCTTCCTAGTCCTGTTGTGATTACAGCTCTGTTGCTCAATTTTGCAGCAAACTTCAAGAACTGAGATTTTCCAGTTCCTGCCATATATTAATAACTTCAAAAAGGGCGTCCGTATAAAATCACACTTCCATGGAGATTTCAATCAGCTAGTATAAGAAAAACACAAAAGATCCTTTAATTTATCTAAAATCTCATCTAAGGTACTTGAGTTCCAAATCAATTTAGTTTGGAAAATTTGGAACTCTACCACAATATATGGGCATGCATATATATAATAAAATAATACTCGGTGGTTGACAATGACCTGGATCACCAATAAGAAGCAAGTGAGATTCTCCCCGTACTTTTGTACCAGAAGTATCGATATGTTGCACACCTCCAATGAGTGTTAAGGCAACTGCATATTAACACATTCATGAATATCGTTCAATAAATTGAACTAGAGAAAAATGATGATACATAAGGGTATGCATACAGCATACCTGCAAGCTTAACCGTGAAGAGACCAAAGACTTGGGGGCAGACACCTCGTAAGATAGCATTTCTCCCTGACTTAATCAAATACTGAAGAAATTTAAAATACATTTTAACTACGCTTCTACGTCAGATCTTCCATATATTACATAGAAAATAAGAGAGAAATGGATTGTAGGGGAATATTTGTTCAAAATAGGCAGAACAGTTTCCAAGTAACAGTCAGTTTTTACCTTTCAAAGGGGTATCTTTGAAGTGGCTCCAAAAGTTCTTGAATTTCTCGATCAAATCATCAGAAACATCGATTTCTGATTTCAGTTCATTAGTCCTTCTAAATAGTGACAGGATAACAGGTGAACAGAATCTCATCAAAGATCCATAATAACTCTCTTGAAAAACTTTTTTAAGAGGATATAAGAGCTACTTCATGGTTCAGCACTTTATCTCAGCCTCAATAATTGTTACAGGAAAACAAACCAGTACCAATTTTGTACTCAACATTTGGAAGGAGGTTGGTAAAGATTTCCTAGATGAAATTGATTAATAGGGCTTGCTTTATTTGCCAAGCCAATTACCTGACATGATTGGCAATCAACATAGGTTCAAGGTCGCAGCGAACGTCTTTTAAGTCATGAGACCATTTTGAAGTCAAGATTCCAGAGACAACAACATCATCTTCATAAGAAAAAAACAATAAATATGTTACTAAAGCCACTATCAGTAGGTGGAGCAGTTATGCTGGTACTTTTAGAATGATTGCACTGACTCTTGGACTTACAGCCCACTGATGCAGTTATAAATATGTAATACAGAGAATAAATAAAGTTGTGGTGTTGTACCTCCAGCTTTAACATTGTCAACAAGATCATCTTTCAGGACTACTAGAATGGACCTTGGGATAACCCCAACACCTAAAACCTGAGTATTTTCTTGGATTTTGATTTCTTGATAGTCATGGCGCGTTACTGTACCATCTACAGGATCAAAGTTTGTGCCTTCACAAGATCTTGACCGCTGATAAAGATTTCAAAGTGCTAAAGATCAATTCTTTTGAACAAATGTAAATGTAAATGAAAATGAAAAGCAAAAGTAAATTATTTTATCAATATATAAGAGGGGAATATTTCAACTTCAATGCTAGGGACGCGATTTCTGAATCCGGATCTGACTGTTTTCGCAAAACAGAAAAAATCTACTGAAATTATGCGGTGGAAAGGAGCATAGCTATTGAAAAAAAACAGTGAAATGTGACAAACCTGGGAAGGACAAAAAGGCGGTTTCACAATTGAATTTATCGATTCCAACTCAGGGAAAAGAGGAAACCTATACATAAGAGAGTCAGTTTCAAGCACAAACACAGAAAACAAAATCTCACAAAAGGATAGAAGAAGGAACATACATGTACTTGCATTTGCGACATCTATACATCCTTTCTCCCTCGTACATTTTGACAGCCCCAGAGCGAATTACAGTACCTTTCAACATCAGCAGAATCCCACGGTGCTTAACTCTAACTCGACCAATACTTGGGAAAGTATCTGTGACCAAACCAAAAATAGCTAAGAGAAGTCATAATAAACTAAAAAAAATAAAAATTAAGTATTGATAAGACTCCAAGTCCTGGAAGTCCTATCTTCTTCCTCTTGCCTTTGGTTCAGCCAAGGATCCACGACACCACAACACTCAATACATTGCATATAAGACTCAATACTCTACTCACTCTATTTATAGACTCAAGTCACTGTTAAATCACCAACACAATAATCCCTCCTTATTTACAAAACTACATAGAAAAAAAAAACAAGAGGCACACCAGGGCTTCGTTCTAGAGGAGATCCACTGGTGTTTATACGAACATGTATAAACCTCTTCTCAACCCCAATCTTGTTCTCAAATTTCTTCATATGCTCCAACGCAATTTTCTACACACACAGACAAAGTTCCCATAATTGATTAAATCTTAAATCACCAAATGATTTCACTATTCAGATGAGTACATTACGTGAGCCAAAATAGCTGAATCGTCGAAGTAACGCAGATACTGTTGCGGATTGGAGAAAACAAGACGCGCCAGATACGGATTATCATCAACGAGTTCTGCGAATCTAAAGAGAGTGTGGATTGTGATGCAGTGAGTTGAAAGAAGAATCATGGAAAGAGAGAGAGAGAGAGAGAGAGAGAGAGAGAGAGTACTCGATGAAGAGAGGATAGTGAAGTTTGGGATCGGGAGAGAGAGAAATGGCGTGGAGCTGATCAGAATAGTGCTTCACCAGAAACTCCGTCATGGATTCTATGTGGTCCGCCGCCTGTGAAAGCGATTCCATCATCGACGCGCCGGCGAAAGGAGAAAGGTAGGTTTAGGCGGGAAATGAATAAAATGGTCTTTGAGGAAGTGACGCTAATGAATACGCCAATTTTTAGCATTTCTAAACTTATATATATATATAATGAACTATTGTCTCTAGTTTAAGAAACTTAATTAAGCCAAAACCGTAAATAATATTTTCATGCCAAAACCGCAAACTTATGATTTCTCGCAAAAACCGCAAAGTTATGATTTACCGTCAAAACCGTAAAATTATTATTCCCGTCAAAGTCGGAAAACT
>OVAW01000128.1:0-23482 GCA_900406365.1 Heliophila coronopifolia | reverse complement strand
GATTATAATATGTTAAAGCTTGGGATTTGTCAAATGCATCGATTCTAGGGTTATAAAAAGGACAACAAGAAACAATTGCGTTACTTTTATTTAAAGCTCTGAATTTCCTGCTATATTCAATCCTTTATTATATTAAATAGATTATCTTTTATTATATTATAGGATATTAGATTATACAGAATATTAGTTGCTACTTTTTGTAAATTTGATGGTTTCTTCTTGTTATTTTCTAGCCTAGCTGTGGTTCCTTATCTCACTTGATTATTTAATTTTAACCTATTAAAATCTTTTGATTTAAAAATATATATATTTTGTTATATATGCATTAAAATTTTCAAACAATATCTTTTTGATAAATCAAGATCAATTAGTGAAATTAAGTTGTCTGGTTGTTTAGATCAATTATTGTAATTAAGCTTTTCTCGTTTTATTAATATATAGTCTTCTGTCTTCCCACCATTCAAATTAAGTTCCATAGTTATAACTCATCGGCAGCTTTGATAAATCCTTGAAACTGGTATTTATTTAATAAAATAAATAGTGTATATATATAGAGTCACATATATAATTAAGGTTTGAATTAGAAAATCAAAATTAATTCGATATATAATCGGTTAAACCTAGAAAAATATTGAAGAAAGAAAAATATATTCTTGTCGTACATATATCAAGAACCGTTGAGTTATTATAAACAAATTTACTTGCTTTAAAACGTAACTCTTGCAAGGTTGGAAAAGCCATATACTTTTTAACTATCTATTATTGACTTGATTCATGCAAAGTAATTTATTATATATGATGACAATTTTACCAACATATGAAATAATGTAAATAATAATCTAGGTTTATTTAGAAAAAAATAGATAAACGACAATTTTTTATATTAATATTAGAAATTATAACCTATCTTTTTTAGATAGAAAATTTAATGCATTATGTAGTTGATAGTAGATTTTTTTTTGTTATATTGATTGTAGTTTACAAATATTCCATTTTATATTTTATTAGAAGATGCAATAAATGTTCAACTTACATAACGGTAATAGGACAGAAGTAGCTTGGTTCAGTAACACACTAGTGCCTATGTAAAAGAAAAAAAAAAACAATCGGTTTAGGACACCAAAAATAATACCAATATTTGGTCACAATATTTTCATAAAAAAATTGAAAATAGACCATATTTTAAGATTATATTAGTTAAATGTTTTTTTCCAGTAGAAAATAACATATATATATANAAAAAAAAAAAAAAAATATTTATATATATATATTTATTTTTTTTTTTTTTTTTTTTTTCGTTTTAGACTTCTTTAAATCTAAGCACGATACGTCTAATTTCGTTTTAGACTTCTTTAAATCTAAGCACGACACGTCTAATAGCTACTTAATTCATATCACCAAACCGATGATGGGGTTTGAACCTTAGTGATGGAGGTGTAATATGTGGTATACTTGTTGGAAAAAATATAACGGTAACAGAAATCCATTTTAAATCTTTGAATGTCTAATGGAAAACCAAGCATGTTACAACTTACAAGAAATAAAAATAAAAAGCCTCAAAATGTTTAAATCATGATAAATTAAATAGCTAAAAACGAATTCGAATGGCTACTATATTTACCATTATAATATTTTGTGTAATATATTAAAATACACCAAGTGCGTTTAATTATATTATATCCACATAAATTATGTAAATGTGTGAGTATATTTATGTAAAAGAGATCAAAAGTCAAAGACAAGAGTTTCTAGAATACAAATTAAAATGAGATATAAACAAACTTCCTAGACATTGAAATTGATGCTTACTTTGACATGAAGTCAAAATTTAATTTGCAAGAAGCTTCTATAACTGAGCCATTGAGGGTTCGGTTTTCGAACAAAGATGTTCTTTTATGTTTTTCTACTAATTTTTTTTTTCAATATACAATTAATTCTTAATATTTTTGCGCGGAGGTAAAGTCGAATGCCGGTAGAAAAAACTACACAGATATTTTCCATATTCTCTATTAATTATGATGGACATATCTCATATATGTTTCAATTAGTATAAATATATGTAGTACCTGGAATTGAGAAAGATGAAATTTTTTATAAAATAGAATAGTAAAATTCTTTAATCAACTTCGGTTTACTTTTTCATTACACAAAAAAAACATATCGATGACTTGCTAAAAATCTTTAATCAGAAAAAGAATCATTTAATTTAACAATAAAAATGATTCGTTGACCAAAAAAAATGATTTACGTGTACATAGAACTGTCAAATTGGTTGGAGCGTCTGTGGATTTAACCCAATCCGCACCGCCACGGGCAGGCCATTGATGCAAGTTTTTCGTCCATGGGCTTTTGCGAACTTTAAAATTTAGCTTATTTATATCCGTGAGTTTTTGCGGGTGGACTGCGGATTAGCCCACTTATATATTTTTGTATAGCCTAATTAAATCCAAAAAAGTATACATTTGTTCAATTAAATTAAATAGTCCGATTTAAAAAAACATATTTAAAAACATATGTATTCTGTCAAAAACAATTTTTTATATTGAAATGATATATGTATATTTTAAAAAATTTAAAGTTTTTTAAACAATTATTACAAATAAAAAAAAAATTGAACTAGCTAGCCAGCGCATGCTTGGCTGCAAAAATTTAGCATGCCCATTTGATACTTCTACGTGTACACGAGCATTATCAATTTTACAGTCAGGTAATGGTATTGTTAACAGAGGATTAAAAACATATTTATTATTTGATGTTTCTTAATTTGGATAATGCAAGTTTTGAAAACTCACTTGGTTTTTACCAAAATTTATGCAGAAGAAGAAATTTGTATATTTTTTTAATAGAAATAAATTTATCCAAACAATTAAGAAAATTGTATACAAACTCAAGAAGTACATCAGAACTTAAAATAAGTAATGAAATTGATTGGCCATAGAAAGCGAACATTTCAACGCAAGTCACGACAAATCAAGACGATAATTTGTTTCCTACCCTTTAATTTGATATACAGTATTAATTAAAATATATAAAGTAATTGTACAAATTTCAAAGCAAGTGTTTCTTTGCGTTAATTATTATAAAAATGAGACGCCTACAAAAAAAATTATTATAAATATGAGACAACTTTTTACAAATAATATAATTAAAAACGTAGAAAGCTAATCCAAAAAGCAAAAACCCTAGCTAGAAAAATAATTAAATAAAATTAGGGTTGAATCATGAAATATTACAACGCGGAGAAGACTTAATATAATTTTTTAGTATATACTTTTTTGAATTACAATAATCATAAAATTAATATCATTACTTTCTCATCTTTATAAATCATCATCTAAGCACTGGATCATTTCATCATCATCAAACATAATAAACTTGGGAGAAGAACAACCAGACGAAGAAACAACAAAGATTGTAAGAAAATGGGAAGAGCACCATGCTGCGACAAGGCAAACGTGAAGAAAGGACCATGGTCTCCGGAAGAAGATGTGAAGCTCAAGGATTACATCGACAAATATGGAACCGGTGGCAATTGGATCGCACTTCCTCAGAAAATTGGTAATAAATTTAGTTTAAACTCTAATCCTATTACTATCTCTTTAACTTTTAGAATTCACATTCTTTCAAAGTATGTATGTAACTCCTTGTCCTGATTTGGACCTGTAAGCTCATGCCAGTTGTTTTCTGATATTGAGGTTTTGTGTAAATTATAGGGTTGAAGAGATGTGGTAAGAGTTGTAGACTGAGATGGCTAAATTACTTAAGACCAAACATAAAACATGGTGGCTTTTCTGATGAAGAAGATAGTATCATCTTGAATCTCTACATTAGCATTGGAAGCCGGTTAGTGACCTCTATTGATTTCTAATAAATTTACACCTTTTTAATTAATAAAAATATTATACTTTTGTTATTAGAATGAGATGTGAATTATGTTAAAATTCATCTTGAGGTTCTTGTCTTTTAACCTTTTGTCTTATGAATCTAATGCTGAAACACATGCAACCCCATGTTTCAAACTATGACATATCTCAAAAATTAAGGGTTTCTATTGTCTCTTTCCTCTTGTTTTAATCTCTTTGTATGAACATTTATAACTTTTTATCTATGAAACTTGACTTAAATAGTAGTATATGCAAACTATTGGAGGATTCTTTTAATTCTTTATGAAACGATTTTTTACTATGATTTAAACAATTTTTTTTTAAGAATTTGGCACTAATTTAATCTATAGATATATATATATATATATATATATATTTATCGTATTTGATTTGAAAATTTATACAACCATTCCATTTTCACGTGCTAATAGACATTTTTGGGTTTATGTAGGTGGTCTATAATTGCAGCTCAACTTCCAGGCAGAACAGACAACGACATCAAAAACTACTGGAACACAAAACTCAAGAAGAAGCTACTCGGACGACACAAACAAATGAATCGTCAAGACTCCATAACCGATTCTAACGAAATCAACAACACCAAAACTCCTCATAATCTAAGCAATTCTGCATTGGAGAGGCTTCAACTTCACATGCAGCTTCAAAATCTACAAAGTCCTTTCTCTAGTTTCTACAATAGCCCTAACTTGTGGCCCAAGCATCACCCCTTGCTACAAAATACTTCAACTACTTCTCAACAAAACCCTAAACTTGCATCCCAAGAAAACTCTGTCCACAACAATATCAAGCTCTCTGAGATCAATAATGGAGTCTCACCTCTTTATTCAGAGAACGTAGAGCAATCCCTAAACCCTAATTTCGGGTTTTCGCAGGATCTTCGAGTAGATAACCATAACATAGATCTAATGAACAGAGATGGTTCTAAAGAATTGTTTCAAATGGGGAACGAGTTTGATCTAACTAAGGGTTCGGGCTGGTGGTCGGAGGACGTAGAGATAGAGAGGAAAACGACATCGTCGAGTTCTTGGGGATCAGCTTCTGTTCTTGATCAGACAAATGAAGGAATGGTTATGTTTGAAGATTATCCTCAGATAAGTTACCACAATATGTAATAATCTTATTTCATGCACATATTATTATTATGATCAGCTTTTTAATTTTTTGTCAATCCATGGTCATAAGTTTATAGCTTGTTCGTAATTTCTTTTTTAATTTGTGAAGAGTTGTGGATAATAATGTAAACCATTAATTTTACTTGTTTATTCTTGATTGAGATCTATGTTATGAAATTATGCATGAATTTATAAATAAGTTTTAACAAATTATTAGTTCCGGTGAAATGTTCACATTTTAAAGAGTTTTTTTGCAGTGTTCGATACAATTTTTTTTAATTTAGTAGTTTTATATATTCGCAACGCTATAAGCATCCAAATTTAATCCTTAGCTATTTCTGATATTTTAATGTATGAGTTGTTGTTAAAAACATTTGTTCCGATTCCTATTTTTTTATAAAAATATTTCCATGCCCAAATTTTTTCAAAAACAATTAAGAAAATGACAAACTAATTTAGTTTTTATTTCCGTTCTCAAATTTTTTCAGATAATTTAGAACTGGTCCTCGATAAAAGATTTGTATAGTTTGATCTACTTCCATTTTTATATTTCATTTGTCTTGAAATAAAATCATGGATTAGTTTCTGTGATTACAAATTTATTGGTCCACACTAAATGGGCCTATGCGTTTTTCATTTCTAACGGCCTAAAATTGAAATCTCTAACGGATCTAAAACACGACCTTCTTACGTCTCACACATGTGTTTTTTTTTTTTTTGTCGACCACACATGTGGTTTTTTAGAAATCAGAAAACATGTATCGGATTATTTGGTAGACTGTTACACATCAGATCACCCATTTACAATAATAAAATAGATCATTGTTCATACTTAAGGAGAGAGGAAGCTAGGGAGAGGCTGTCTCCTAAATAGAGGAAATTTTTTTTTTATAATTTTTTCCTAAAATAATTTGGTATTCCTTAAATTTTTAGTAATAAATTCATTACCGGACTGTTCATCCTTGGAATTTGATTGATATATGGTTTAAACTTCATATCAATTATATAATTAGTAACTATAGCGTTAGTGTAAAAGGTTTATAATTGTGAGTTCCGCCACTCAAATTCGAGTTGTGGAGGAACGACATATTCCAATTGACCTGCTAAGAGATCAGGTCAACAAAGTTATTTTTTATCTAAACAATTAGTTGGGTTTCGGTCCGAACATTCTTAAAATAAAAAAAAAATAATAATTGTAACTATCCATAAAACCAACATTAATTACAATCTTTTTTTGTCATTATAATAATTAGAATCTATCAAGTTTTTATAACTCGTGTTTTTTTATAATAATAATTAAAGCGTGTGGGCAAAAGTTTAATTATTTTCGATCGGACTAAGCTACAGTCAAACACTCCAAACTCTTAATTATTGTTACCAAAATGGGTCATTTTCATTATTTACCTTTTTATAATATAATGCATCATATACTGATATACATAGGCTTGTGATTGTGTATGATATTACGACCAATACTATTTTAAATTTATAATATATTGTATATTGAACTTAGTAGACAATACAATAAAACATGTCGGAAGTTATGTTATAAATATAGATAAAATTGGCTTTTAAAATAAAAAGATATATATATAGATAGTATTGGCAATAAAAATAAATCAAACTCTTAGAATTTTTTTATAGAAATATTTGTATATTATGATTTCTCGAAACGAAATTATATTGATATACTGGTGAATCGATTGATTAAAATATTGTTTTTACTTTAAATTAATTAACAGCACACAAAAAATAAAAATTAATAAACTTCAAACTTTCCGAAAAAATGCAAAACTAACCTCGAACTATTTTCAATGTAAAATAAACTTCGAACTTTATAAAAACCAGTAAAATAAACTTCTGACAATCTAAAAAATGCAAATAAAATCTTGAACTATAAAAAAAAATGCAAAATAAACTTTGAAATATTTAAATTGCAAAATAAACCTCGATCAATATAAATTGCAAAATAAATCTCGATTAATATAAATTGCAAAATAAACCTTATTATATATAAACTGAAATAAACCTCAATCTATATAAACTGTAAAAATAAACCTCAATTTTATTAGAAATATGCAATGTTATTGCATATTTTTATTTTATAAGATCAATGTTTATTTTCAAATTTGATATAGATCAATGTTTATTTTACTGTTTATATAGATCGATGTTTATTTTTCTTAGACTAGTGATTCGGTTTAGGAGTTAGTTATAAGAATTTTAGATTCAAAACCGGTTTACTTGTGATCACTATAAATACAGAGGCTGTGCTGTGTTTACTTGTGAATCAAGTAATTTTCTGTAACAGTTTGTAAAACGGGTTTTCCCGCCTTAATCAAGTTTCTCTTCTTCGATTTCTTTTCATCTTTCTCATTGTATCTTCTTGGGTTCAGTTACGCTATTATGGTATCAGAGCATGCGATCATCGACCTTGTTTTTTGATTCCTTCATTCTTCCTTTCGTTTCTGTTACTTCTTGTATGGTTGTTTTACGCAAAAATCCGCAGAAACTCATCGCCCTCTGCATTCAACTGTTCCGCCATCACGATCGAAACGAGTTCATCGATCTTATACTTCTATCAAGTCCTCACCGATTCGTTCTTCATCTACATCAACTTCTCGCGATCCAATAGCTTCAAATCTCATCAATCCACCACAAATGGCTGCTCCGCTGCTGATCGATGTTTCAAATCCCAATTCACCATACTATCTTCATAGCCCGGATCATCCAGGTTCTAAGATCACCTCCATTATTCTTGATGGTACTAATTTCGCCGATTGGCATGCTGCTATGTCAATAGCATTAGACGCCAAGAACAAAATAGGATTTGTAGATGGCAGTATTCAAAAACTCGCTGATGATGATCCTAATTTTAGAGCTTGGTCACGGTGTAATAGTATGGTAGTGTCCTGGATTTTACACTCTCTTTCTTTAGAGATACACCGCAGCATTCTCAGAATTGGTACGGCTACTGATATATGGAGAGATTTGTATGGCCGTTTTCATATGAGTAACTTGCCCAAAACATACAATTTGATGCAAGAGATTCAAGATCTCCGACAAGGAACTATGAGTCTTTCCACATACTACACAAAGTTGAAAACACTTTGGGATAATCTGGACAGTGCTCAAGCTCTAGCTGATCCTTGCACGTGTGGTCGAGCACTAGCTTTACAATAACAAAGCGATCGTTTCAGGATTGTAAAATTCCTTGCGGGTCTCAATGATTCCTACTCAATCACAAGACGTCAGATTATCAACAAGAAAGTGTTGCCTTCAATGACAGAAGTCTACAACATGTTAGACCAAGATGATAACCAAAAGACTTTCACTACTGTCTTACCTTCTTCTACATTTCAAATTTCAGAACATCAAAATGCTGAAACAATCTCTCCTATGGCTTGTTACACTCACTCTAACTACACAAGACCGAGACCCATCTGTACTTTTTGCAATAGACCTGGTCATCTAGTGGACATATGCTATCGAAAACATGGTTTTCCCCCGGGTCACACTATTCCTCCTCGACCTCAAGATCGCTATGTTAGACCTCCTGAACGATTTTCACGACCACCAGAGAACTCTTACAGACCTCCTCATGCATCTTTCCATAAGCCAAGATCAGTTACAGCTCACATCTCTTCTTCACAATCATCTTCTTTAACCACAAAGACTGATGACATCATTGGATATTTATCAAAGGATCAACTACAACATTTCATAGCTCTGTTTAGTTCTAAACTTCATACTGCTTCATCCACCGACGATCAAAATATGCCTACATCCTCATCTACTCACTCTTTGACTCAAGATCCTTCTTTATCTGCCAATCCCGGTATTGGCACTATGTATCAAAAATTATCTATCCCTAAGTCTACTGTTTTAAATATCTCTCATATAAATGCTTCTAAATATTCTTGGGTGGTGGATTCAGGTGCTACCAATCACGTCTGTTTTGACCATTCTCTTTTCACCTCTCTTGATACTGCTAAAACCAGTTTGGTTAATCTACCTAATGGGCACACTGTTAACATAGAGGGTGTTGGCAGTTTACACATTAATGACCATCTTTCCCTAACTAATGTGTTTTACATTCCTGGGTTTCAATTAAATTTACTTAGCATTAGTTGCCTAGCTAATGACCTTAGTTTACTTGTGACTTTTGATAAAATTTCTTGTACTTTTCAGGATCTTACCAAGGAATTGACGATTGGACGTGCTAAGCTCTTCAACAATCTCTATATTCTAGATGCTAAAGATGATGATGTTTCTTCCATATGTGCAATCCCTACCACAACTTGGCATCATCGTCTTGGACATCCTGCTATTTCTCGCTTAGATGTTATTTCTGATATCCTAGGAACTTCTAAACACAAGAATAAAGAAACTCACTCATGTCATGTTTGCCATTTAGCTAAACAAAAGCATTTGGTTTTTCCTACTTCCTCTACATTTTGTACAAGTCTATTAGAGCTTCTACATATCGACATATGGGGTCCATTTTCAGTACAAACTACTGAAGGTTTCCGCTATTTTTTTGACAATTGTTGATGATTATTCAAGAGCTACATGGGTATATCTTCTCAAATCAAAGAATGATGTCACTGAGCTCTTTCCAGCATTCATCACACTAGTAGAAAACCAATACAACCACCTTGTCAAATCAGTTAGAGCAGATAATGCCCCGGAGCTTCGTTTCACAAAGTTCTTTGCTCAAAAAGGGATCCATGCTTATCACTCCTGTCCATACACTCCTCAGCAAAATGCTGTCGTAGAGCGCAAGCACCAACACTTGTTGAACGTTGCACGGGCTTTAATGTTCCAATCAGGTATATCTCTTCCATATTGGGGAGACTGCTTACTAACTTTGGCATTTTTGATTAACAGGACACCGTCTCAACTTTTACACAACAAAACACCATTTGAAACACTCACGGGCAAGGTTCCAGATTACACTCATCTCAGGTGCTTCGGGTGTCTCTGTTATGCGTCCACATTTCCTCAACACCGTCACAAATTCCAACCTCGATCAAAAGCTTGTATTTTCCTCGGGTATCCCTCTGGCTACAAGGGATACAAACTCCTAGACCTTGAAACACACCAAATCTTTATCTCAAGACATGTTCTGTTCCATGAAGATGTTTATCCTCTTGCCAATTCACATTCTCAGTTCTTGCCTTTCGACTTCACAAAAACAGACGCAACTCCTCTGTCAAACACTACTTCTTCATCTTCTCATGATAACTTGCATTCCACGCCTCCAATTGTCTCAGATTCTTCTCCATCATCATTCACTTCTGATCACACTATCTCTCCATCTCATACTATTCCAACTACTCTTTCTACTACTTCTCCTAACAATTCAGATGCTACTACTTATTCTTCTCCTGCTTCTTCACCTAACATTACCACATCTTCTGATGAAACTACCTGCGCACGACAACGTAAAACTCCAGCATATTTACAAGACTACTATTGCAATACTATTACCACAAAAGTCAACTATCCACTCTCAACTCATCATTCTCTTTCTAATCTTTCTTCATCATACCGATCCTACATTATCAAAATACCGGAGCCTCAATCCTACAAAGAAGCACATGTCTCCCCTGAATAGTGTTTAGCAATGCAACAAGAAATCGATGCTATGGAACATAACAAGACTTGGAACATTACAACTCTTCCCGTGGGTCACAAGCATGTTGGATGTCGATGGCTTTTCACTGTCAAATACCAAGCTGATGGGAGTCTTGAACGTTATAAAGCTCGCTTAGTCGCTAAAGGATACACTCAACAGCCTGGTCTTGACTACAATGATACATTCTCACCCGTTGCTAAGCTCACCACTGTCAAACTGCTCTTCAAAGCAGCTGTCGCTCAACAATGGTTTCTTTCTCAATTAGACATCTCTAATGCCTTCTTGCATGGAGACCTTGACGAAGAGATATACATGTCATTACCACCGGGTTATCAAGTTCCAGCTGATAAAAGAATGATCTCTCACCTTGTATGCCGTCTTAACAAATCAATCTATGGTCTCAAACAGGCTTCACGTCAATGGTTTCTAAAGTTCTCTACATGTCTCACCTCTCTCGGCTTCTCCAAGTCCCAAAGTGATCACACACTCTTCACTCGTGCTGCCACCTCTTCATTCATAGCAGTTCTTGTTTATGTTGATGATATAATCATCGCAAGTCAACATAAACAAGACACGGAGGCCTTGATCAATGATTTACATATGTTCTTCAAACTTCGGGACTTGGGAGATCTACGATACTTTTTGGGATTGGAAGTCTCACGGGCTACGTCAGGGATCTCACTTTGCCAACGTAAATACACACTTGAACTCCTCAACACAGCTGGTCTCCTTGGATGCAAGCCTTCTTCTGTTCCTATGGATTGTAACTTGAAGCTCTCTAAACTGGATGGAGAACTTCTTGAGGACAAGGAAATGTATCGGAGTCTTGTTGGGAGGCTTATGTATCTCACTATTACCCGACCTGACATTACCATTGCGGTCAATAAATTATGTCAATACTCTTCGGATCCAAGAACTACTCACTTGCAAGCTGTTTATAAGGTACTTCACTACCTCAAAGGCACTCTCGGTCAAGGCTTGTTCTACTCATCAGATTCAGACCTATCTTTCAAAGGATATGTGGATGCTGACTGGGCTGCTTGCCAAGATAGTAGACGGTCTACTACGGGATTTTGCATGTTTCTTGGCTCCTCTTTAATCTCCTGGAAGTCTAAGAAACAGCAAACAGTGTCTCGGTCTTCAGCAGAATCGGAGTATCGTGCTCTAGATCTGGCCGCCTGCGAGCTTACTTGGTTGACAATGCTGCTCCGTGACTTAGGGATCAGTCATCAAACAACACCAGTCTTGTTCTCAGATAGTATCTTAGCTATCCACATTGCCACTAATCCGGTGTTCCACGAACGAACGAAGCACATTGACATCGACTGTCACACTGTGCGGGAAAAGATTGATGATGGTTCACTTCGTTTACTTCATGTAAACACAGAAGACCAAGTCGCCGATGCTCTCACCAAAGCTTTGTATCCACGACAATATCAACATTTACTGTCCAAGATGAGCATTAATAACATATATTGCTCATCTTGAGGGGGCCTCTTAGACTAGTGATTCGGTTTAGGAGTTAAGTTATAAGAATTTTAGATTCAAAACCGGTTTACTTGTGATCACTATAAATACAGAGGCTGTGCTGTGTTTACTTGTGAATCAAGTAATTTTCTGTAACAGTTTGTAAAACGGGTTTTCCCGCCTTAATCAAGTTCCTCTTCTTCTATTTCTTTTCATCTTTCTCATTGTATCTTCTTGGATTCAATTACGCTATTAATTTTGCATATTTTTAATAAATTTGATGTTTATTTTGCATTTTATAATTAAAATTTATTTTGTTTGCATTTAAAATATTTTGAAGTTTATTTTGCATTTTTCGGATAGTTCAAAATTTACTTTACATTATTCCAAAAAAAAAATCAACTACCAAATAAATGAAGCCACTCAGAATATCATATAAATTTATTTTGCGGTAACAGGAAATAAAATTTTATAAATAAAAATACTCCGTCGTAAAAAAAAAATTGAATTAGGTTATCCGTAATCCAGCCTAATTCTTTGTATAGTTAGCTGGTTTTTTCTCAGCCAAAGGAAACGATAATAAATAAATTATTAAAAAATATAATCGTTACTTCGATTTTTTTTTACGTGGACATAACTAATCCACGTGTTACAATATAATTCGTTATATATACAGTTCTCTGTCTGACTGGACATGACAAATCATCCAAAAACCAAACTCTTTACATATTCTCAAACTTCACTTCTAAACACTTTCAAACACAGATTTTTGTTTGAAAGAAAGAAACAAAACTTATAGAAAGAGAAGTTCATGGGATTTGGCTTAGAGAGCTTCAAATCAATCTCCACCGTATGGGGCGCGGCGGCGCGTCCCTGTGAGGCTTGTAAATCAGTAGCCGCCGCCATCTTCTGCAGAGTCGACTTAACTTTCTTATGTATCGCTTGTGACAAAACGATTCATTCCTTCACTCACCACGAGCGTGTCTTCGTTTGCGATGTCTGCGAACAAGCTCCCGCCGTTGTTACCTGCAAAGCCGACGCCGCCGCACTCTGTGTCGCCTGTGACTCGGATATCCACTTAGCTAACCCACTCGCTTCCCGCCATGAACGTGTCCCCGTCGAACCTTTCTTCGGTTCCGCTGAAACCGCCGTTGCGAAGTTCTCAGCTTCGACGATTGGGAGTCTTGGGTTAGGCACCGCCGTGGATTTAACTGTCCCGGTGATGGGTGACGCCGATGTTCTTGGTTTGTGTCCGTGGCTGCTTCCTAACGATTTCAACGAACCGGCGAAAATCGAAATTGGAAATGATGTAAAAGCTTCTGACTTTATGTTTCCTGATTTCGGTTTTGAATACCCAAACTCTTTCAATCAACATCCGCCGCATAACATCGCCGGAATTCAGACGAAAACAGAGCAGCTTCCATTAACTAACAAAGATCAAAACTTTGACTTGGATTTCTGCAGCTCAAAGTCAAAGCTTTCGACTTTCACCTACCAAACTCCATCATTCAGCCACAGTGTTAGTTCCTCTGAAAAATTCCTGAAAAAATTCAAAACTAAAAAAGACTTAATTTCGATTTCAATTTACCAAATGTTAGGTTTCTTCTTCCTCTCTCGAATACGGCGTCGTTCCCGACGTTATTTCTCAAAACTCAGTTCCGTTTAACCGGAACACAATCATTACCCCCACGGTACCGTCCATGGATAGGAAATCTAGGGTTTTAAGGTACAGAGAGAAGCGAAAAAACAGGAAATTCGAGAAGACGATACGTTACGCTTCTAGAAAAGCTTATGCAGAGTCACGGCCAAGGATCAAAGGCCGCTTTGCGAAACGAACAAACATCGAAAACGATGACGTTTTCTTTCCTCACCTTTACGCTTCAGCCGTGGAATACGGTGTCGTACCGACGTGGGAGTTTTAATCAAAACTTTCTTCTTCCACCGTTGGTGTATTATGATTATAGTGAGTTTTACCGTATACAAACAATCTTATCATCGTTCTTATATATTCAAGATAATTTAATAAATTAAAAATAGATGTTTTGTTTAGTATAATAACTTTTTCGTGTATTTTGTATTAATATATTCAGTTATTTTGGATATTTATTGTTGTTTTCATAAATCTTTTATGAAACAGTGTTATCCGAACAAAAAAAAATCAGTTATTATTTAAATTGTCATGTGATCAAACATATATAGTTTATAAAAAAATTTAGGTTAGAATTATTGATACAACAGTTTTAACTATTACTAGTTTAACTAATGTTTTTAGACAAACCTATAAACATTATTGATAATGAATATATTTTTTAATAATATGAAAGTCCATATAACCAGGGACAGACGCACGGATATGTGGCCATACTGTTTTTTATAACTTCTGAATTAGTATTGACAATTGTATTGTCTGTAGTTCAAATGGTCACATGTGCCCCATATGAAAACTTTAAGTCCCAAGTTCAATTCTCCACCGAGGCATGCTACCTTATGTGTTTTTATTTTAATTTTGCCATTTGGTGCTATTTTTATTGGTTTTATTTTTATTGCCCCATACTAATTTTTAGTCTAGATCCGTCCCTGCATATAACAATTATATATAACCTTTTACAAAAACTTCAATGGCTAGAAAACTAAAAGGATTGTAATAAAATGTTTCCGGTAATCGGATTCGAGTGAGTAAGCACATTTAGTTTCTCACTATCCGCGCGTTTTTTCTTAATTTCGTCTTAACGGACGGAGGTGAGTTTTGTTAAGCCGAATTCAAGTTTTGGAGAGTTTATGGCTTGAAATCCATGGTATATCGAAGATTATAATCAGTTTAGAGTAAACTCATTCAATTTTTCACTACAAACGCGTTTTTCTTAATCTCGTTTTAACAGAGGTGACTTCCGTTAAACCGAATTAAAGTTTTGAAGAGTTTATGGTTTTTACCGTTCGAAAATTGAATTGATATATATTATAGGTAACGAAATAAATTTGTGTAGTTTTTCGGTAAAATTTGCTGAATTGAGATATTTAACAGGTTTTTTCCCATTATATAATACTCCTTCCGTTTTTTTAATACATGAAGGTTTCTCACACATATTAAGAAAAAAAATTGAAATTACAATTTTAACCTTATTTATTGTCTTAAAATAAAAATAGTAAATGACCATTAAAGATATCTAAAGGTATAATAAAAAAATTAAGAGGTAATTGTGTATTGAAATTTGGAAAAGTCATCTATTTAAAAACAAAATTATTTTCTAAAACGTCAAATATAAAATAAACGGAGGGAGTAACTTTTAATATTTCTAACGTATCAGCAATTCAAACATTGACATTATTTTTCAAACAATTTAAACATAATCAAAACAATATATTATTCACTAAATGATCAAAAATACCTTTAATAAAAAAACACAAAAACAAATGTACTTTTTTTATCCGTATTATTAGTCATTTAAATTTACTATAGTGGAGACAATCAAAATTCAAATCTCGGATACGGTGGAAAAACAACAGATGTGGTAATTACTACACTATAATACTAAAAAATTTTTAACCTCAACTTCAAATTGTGAAAAAAAAATATTATTTAATTATTTACTTTATAGTTTTAAATTGAATTGATTATATTTTTTATTTTTTATTTTGCATTTGTTCCTTTCATTTCACTAAATCCGAAATCATTTTTTCATGAAAATTTAAATACACTATAAATATGATAAAATAATCATAATTACAATAGATGAGAGACATATGCCGACCAAGTAGGGTTAGAGTCTTAGAGCCCTTAATGCAAAGGGCAGTTTAGGTAAGATTTTTTTTTGTAAGTTAGGTTAAGATTTGTAAATAGTGGCCAAGAACGTTATGGCTTTGGGGCCACATATATTATATATATAATCATAATAACAAATTAAATCTAAGTTTTGACAATTACATAAAACTAAAATTATGATTATTAAAAATAAATAAAAGATCTAAAAGTTTGATGTTAAGTGTCACGAATAATTGGGTAAGTGAGGTGGTTTTGCCATAATTAACCTAAGATTAAGGTCGTTTGGTAAAGTTTAACAAACTTATTGTCGCTTTTATATTCATCATATGATTATTAATTAGTCTTTTCATCTTTATCTAAATTTTTTTTTAACATTTTTATATGTTTGCGTGATAACGTTTATAATTCATGTGTGAAGAGTGTTTATTTCATCATAGCTGTTTTAGATGAATTTTCTAAAATTTTAAAGAAGTAAAACAAAACTGAAATTTGGAATATATCATTTTTATATAATATATATATATATATATATAAATGCTTATCCTAACTCTTCTTAGACAGCTACTGATTATTTATATAAAACATATTAAAGTTATATTAAATTTAAGAAAAGTGAAAAAATAAACCATTTAATAACCAAAATTTAGGTAATGTAATGGTTCTACTCATGTCTTTAAGACAAGAACCTCGAGTTATGGTCCAAGGAAACTACTAATCCAATTTTTTTTATTCTTTCTATGAAAATTATACCACATGAAATAATATTAAATGGGATTTCACATTAACTAAAATATAAATATGTCTAACTAATACTTTGCAGTTAATTATAAACGTTTTTTTATAGTGTAATTCTGAGTTTGAAGTTTATATATTTGTATGGCCGCAATTGAAACACTGTGATTTAGTGTTTGGATCGTTAATCTCGGGTATAAAACTGGATTTTCGAACCACCAGACGCCAATTTAAATTAAATAAATGTTTGCAGTATTGAGAGAGGATTATGTATTAAAACATAGTTTAGGTGGTATTTAATGAATTTAATTGTCTAGGTGAAAAAATAGAGACTTTCAAAGTTTAGGAGAATTTATGTTTATAGCATATAGTATAGGGGGAATAAAAGCAAAACCCTACATGCAAACAATCAGTTTTGAAATCATATGCCCGTGTGTAGTTACTATTATAAATAGATTTTATATACGACTTGTCTCAAACTATTGGAAGATCGTGTTTTTTAGAATTTTTATTGAACAGCTTTTCAATTTGATAAATAGTTTTTTTTTTTTAATTTTTGTACCCTAATTTATTTTTATATACATATTTTTGATTTTTTTTTTAAATTGTATTTGATTCGGGACAATGTGTTATATATAGCCTTGACCGACTTGAAGTATGTACAGCTAATAACTTCTCACTGAAATCCGAACGAAGTAGATTTTTCATCACGGTTAAAGTAGATTACAAAACTTTGGATATGAAACTGGTATTATTGATTAGTGATTCAAAACTGTATGGATAAAATCTTATAATTAATACATATATAAACTATATGAAAAATTTAGTCATTAATCGTCAATAAGATATAATAACGTTATAAAACCTCACTACTGAGTTTTGGAAACTTTGTTTTTGTCGAATAAACAATTTTTGACGAGTGTTTTTAGTCTATTCATTCAAAGAGCCATTAAAAATGATTTTGGCATCGGAAATTCGACACTCCAAATCTTCCATATAGTTTTTTTTTCAATAGAACTAGACTACTAGAACGGTCTATTGTTTTTGAGGATTAAAAAAATAAAAAGCAATCTTCAATTTGTGTAAAACTCACAAACGTTATAAAAGGGTAATGAAGAGGAATACTGTCACATTTAGAGGAAAAAATTTGTGAACAGTTGAACCAATAAAATTGGGAGGAAAAAAAAGATAATTTTTTGTTGCATCCTTGAAAGATAATTAACTGTCTATATATCTAAAAAAAAACCTTTATAATTTTTTCGGGCTGATCCACATAGTTACCATTTGTTTGCGCGATACGGTCGTAGACTCGTAGTCATAATCATTTTTTACCGCAAATCTAAGTAAATTTTAACATATCCCGCATAATAGTCAGCATTTTTTTTCATAACAACAATTAGGCGATCCACCGGCCCAATTGACACCTAGATCTCTTATGCTCACCTTGATGAAAATCACTTGTGGATTTAGAGATCCCATTGTAAATGAAATATTGAATTGGATGTTGAGATTTTGGGTTTCGTTTCCTCTCCATTTTCCTAAAAGTACAGTTCATGATATGGAAGAGATGATGGGCTTAAGGTTGTGGGCTTTTGGGTATTTATTATTAAGATATAGAAAAAACTTAAGCCCAGGTGGTGAATGGCATGTTATGTGTGATAAATTTCTTCATGTGCCTTAAATTTTAACATTGAAAAAATAATCTGTTTTGATAAAGAAAAAAAAATTATAAATGTTACTGATCATTCACTAAAATAATTGGTAATCCATGTTAATAAGATGATTTGACAATGCAGAAGAATGTATATTTGAAGAAGACATAAAATAAAAACACACCAAAATCTTAGCAGTTAAATGTCTTTTTGGAAAGTTTAAAAAACATTAAAAAAAAAAAGATGATAAAAGATTATTGCTGTGGAAAAAAAAGTGGTCTAAAATGTTAGATATGATTCAATCTCTTTAACATATTTTAAATATATTTACGTAAATTGATTGGAACAAAAATTAGAATATAAATCTGAATTTATAATGTTTGTCCGAAGGTCGGAGATTTTCTGGTAATCTGTTTTCCTCAGCATAAAGTCATTTAACTTCTCTGATAAATATATAATTTCAAAAATACAATTTTGGTATATTGGGTACATCTACTTTTAACCGTATTTATAAACGATTATTAGTAGTTTCTATATAACCTCTAATAATGCTAAATCAACTAAACCAATATCCACTATTTATTTATATAGTCATGAATTAATTAATTTGGCTAACTATATTAGTCCACAAATAACTATTGATTTTATAAATAAAGTAAAATCCTCCACATCTATTACTTTTACTTTCGGAATTCAAAATTTGATGTCTCTGATTAAGATGATTAAAAAATATTGTTTGAAGGTAGCTGTTTCAACTCGCTGCATCAAAGACACCTAATAGAATTCAATTCAGACAATGTTCTGCACGTGCCCTTCTTCCTTCCTTCGGTTTTAGAACTCTTTCTCGGACCACTGGTCACATTAATCCCACGATCTGGTCCTTACCATAATACTACCATTTGATCTGGTCCTTACCATAATACTACCATTTTCAATTCATTATATACTCTCTTTTTTTTGTAAAATATATTCAAGCATTTTCCATTCAATTTTTTTTTTTGTCATAAACATTCAAAAGTCTCATAAATTTACATTTTTATTGCCGGATTTAAACAAAACTGGTGAATTAAAATCTTACATCCTAAAAAGTTATAATAAAATTATTGATGGAAAAGCTTATACTAATAATCCAATCCCAATGATTTTTTTTTTTTTACTTTTTTTTCACCGCCGTAAAATGCAGATTACTTGTCTAGAGTTCTGACCCGACCACCTACTGCAACCGGGTCAGATCCAAATAGTTCAGTACACTTTATACAATAGATGATCATCTGTTTTCATTGTGTCGTACCATTACTTCCAGTACTCCGCCGCACCACCTGATCACTACCGTCCACGTCATCATCATCTTCATCATCGTCACAAGTACAATGTTTTTCCACCGGCGTCGCCAAGTAAGTTGGTTTCATATCTCCAGCCATAATAACCAAAAACTTCTCCGGTAAAGCCACAGGAGTTATCTCTTTTTCAGGCTTTACATCACCGGCTTCAAGATCTCTACTTTGGTTTTCCTCACCATCTAGATAACCGGAGAGACGCCAATAAGAGCAAGCGAGGATTAAAAGAGCAAAAGCGATGAGACCAAGCATGGCTGCTAAACCACCGAAGAGATAAGGAACAGGTGAATGCCATAGTGATTGATGAGTTCCCATGGATGGTCTGTTTCCGTCGACGGTTTCTCTCGGAGTGTAATATTGTCTTCCTTCCATTTTCAGAAAAAGAGAGAGAGAGAGAGAAAACAAGACAAAAGTGAATGTTTTGGTGAGATATGTGTGAAGAATGGATTTATAGAAGAGATGAAGTTAAGTAACGTTGTAGATTGTGTGTGACGTATAATTTTATTTTATTCTTCTATGAAATTCTTTGAGTTAGAAAATAAAAACGAATTAAGTTTTATATTTATCAATTATCATTAATGAATACATGGTGTCGTGACGTGAGTAAGTAACTATGATATGTATTTTTGTATACCAATTTGATAAAGTAATTGAGGTGACATATATCTAAACGGATTTATATGTAATGTAAATTTTGTAAATAAAATATATATTAACACAATTTTATATGAATTACAAACATAATTAAATTATTTTCAGAAATCATTTATTTTTTTAGTAGACCAAAAAATTATAAATACAAATTGTTAAAATAAGTATAATGATTATGTAAGAGAAATTATTTAATAGAAGTAAAATAATTTATAGATTTTAGTCTTAATAATTTTGCAAATGGTAAAAACTTCACCTACTAAAATATAAAATACGGAGGGAGCATGTATTTTGTGTTGTTAATGATCAATATTATAAGTTTTCTTTTTTTTTTTAACAAAAATTGAAGACAATTTTATAAGTTATTGTTGTTGTTAAAGACAAATATAATAAGTTATTTTATAGAAACCAAATTATATATTTTGTGTTTGAAACCGATATTGTAAGTTGATGCGTATAGATAAGCTTATATGTCGATACATAGCAAGACGTAAATGAACTTGCGTTTTTTTAGTTAGGTCATAAGAATTGGGACCCAAAGTGAGCATAATCATTGAATGTTTTCGAAAAATATCTTCTATTTAACCATCCTTTAAAGCTTAAACAAATAAATTTTAATATAAGTAATCATTTAAAAGTAACACTAAACACTATTTTAGATAATTAATAACCATTCACTTAGTGTTGAATCCACTCAAATACATTTCAATAAACTATTGCATGACTTTCTGAAAATATCTTCCTAGTAATTATGTTATTGTCTAATAGTTTTAGTGAAAAATCAGAATTTTAAGATTAAAAAGGCTACTTGATTTATAATAAATTTTAATTTAGAAAAAAGCAAACAATAATTCAATGATAGATAATCATTAATAAAGCTTCTAAGGAAGAAAGAGGGTTTCAGAGGGAAAGTAAGGTGTGAGTAAGATAAGGACAAGAGAAGAGCATGACGGACATAAAACAGTTCCGTTAGAGCCGCTAAAGTTAGGTTTAGTGATACAAACGTGACGGGTTAGTCGAAAATGTGATAAACCGTTAACGCCGAACATGTAAAGTGAAAGTTACCTAAATCAAATAAATAAAAAATGTTATCTAACATGTTCTCACTTCAGCTTCAAATATTTATAAATATTATTTCAGTTCATATATATTGATTTTAATTTTTATTTGGAACTTTATATGTACGTAACAATGTAACATATGCATGATTCTTATTAAAAAAAAAAACTAAATAAATTAAGATCCATGAGAACTTAAAATCTGAAAGCAATGGTTACAATTTTCAGCATTCTCACAGTTTGTAGATATATTTATTTTAAATATATACTAGATGATACCCCGCGCTATGCGCGGGATAAATTTGTTTTTTTAAATATATTTTTAAAAACAGTTTGTATATGATATTGATATTTTTGTTTTGCACCGGATCATTGCATATCCACGAATATATTTAATATAAATTTTCTAGAGAAATTCATAATTTTTCTATATAGAAATTAATATATTTTTATGTTTTTTTATCAAAAGTTTTTTTTTTGTTGGTTAAATTTCGTTCCTAAAAATTGGCATATTTATAGGTAATCATTATTATATAATTTTTTTTGTTTTTGTTTTGACGTAATTTTTTTATAATTTAAATTTTTATTTTAAATTTTTGTTACTAAAATTTAGGTATATTTGTTGGATTTTTTTTTAAATTGTTACGATTTTTTTGTTTTAAATTAAGATAATTGTTACTTATGTTGTTAATAGCAAGACAATATTGACTTTTGGTATAGCCTATGAACTATATAATGATAATTACTAAATTATCCTTCTATTACTTTTAATTTTCTAATGGCATTTGAAGTAATTTTTTATAAAATAAAGGTTTTTTTTGTAAAAGTTTTGTGTTTTAATATATAGTAGATATTTTCTATGATTATTATGGCTGAAATTATTTGGAAATGTTTACTTTAACCCCAGTTTTTTTTTTTTATATAAAACTATAAACATAATTGATAAATTGATATAAAAACTAAGTTAAAATCTTTTTTTTTGTGAGATCGATTGGTCCAACCTACTTTCAAATACAATGACGACGAGTGGATATCTATTAGCACTTGCTCTTGAAGTAAACGTAATCGTGGAAGTAGTCGTGAAAAATAATTAGACTAACCATCATGTTTCTTGCGAAGTGCCTTCCGATGCTTCTTCGTCTTGTTTTCCATATGTTTTTATTAAATGTGTGGTAACTTTCTTTCTCCTCTTTCAACTTTAAAAAATACTTTCGAATCATAGTTTGTATTTTGTTACTTTATTTAAATTCGAATGTCTATTTAAAAAAAAATATATTTTGTACATATTTAACCAGAACTTAGAACAAACTAAAAATAATAATTAAATTTATTTTACGGTAATCAATTTTCCGTGGAATATTTTTAATTACATATCATAAGAAAAAATAAAATAAAATTAATTCTTAATGAAAAGAAAGTAAGAAAGAGATGGTAGCCCACCCACCACCATAGTATGCTTTAACAAGTGACTATCGATTCTATGATATTTTTAATAAATCCACTATGCAGCAAACTCATAATTCTAACAAAAAACATACCAAATCTTATGTTTTTAAATTATTTTAATGTAAATATTAGACGAATAAAAATTTAAAAAGAAAAAGTGGAAAATGAAAAAAGCTGGAAACAACATACCAGACCATGTCATTGAGACAATAAATGAATCAAAGTTTAGGATATGGTCAAGTTTCCATCTATTTGCTTTTGCTTTTTAGTCAAACACATTAAGAAAATAATTAGAATAATTGAAAAAAAACACAACTCACTCTTTAATTATGATGTTAATGTTTTTAATAAAATAATATTCCTAAACCGAATTTAAGATGTTTCATGTTTATGATTATGATGTTTGTTTCGCATGTTAAACATATAATGTTTAAACTATAACCCAAAAGGGACTATGAGTAAAAAAATTATTTTAATTGAAGGAACACTATAGAAATTGTATTTAATATAACGAAAATACAAAATATATATATATTCAGCTTCTCGAGGTCTCCTGACAATTGAAATAATTGATGAGGAATATTTGTTGCGTATATTCTTGTCGTATTTGATTAATATGTAACAAAATAATGTTGTCCGAAATATTGAATATTAAATAATTAATATATACGTGTCGATTTCGGGCGAAATTCAGATAAACCCTTTTCAGGGAAATTATGAT
>OVAW01000127.1:13186-23515 GCA_900406365.1 Heliophila coronopifolia | reverse complement strand
ATGTTACAGAAGTTAGTAACAATAACATTATTTTCTTGTAGTGAAATAAATGTTGTACTTTTTCAAAAGTGAAAAATAAATGCTCTAAATGTCTGAGTGCATAGATAATGCTATACTTTGTGTTTACTATGAAAAACTACATATACATTTAGTAAACGTTAATTTTTTTATAAACAGAGTTACTAAAATGACTAAACCGACTTTATACCAATGAAATTGTAACAATAAACTCTAATAACCTATGAAACAGAAAAATCATGCTAACCAATGTTGTCTTTCCAAATGTTCATCAATTAAAAAGCAAAAAATTTCATGGAAACAAAATCAAGAAAAATTCGGAAACAGAGCAACTAATTGTAATTTTGATTTATGTTTTGTTTCTCTTTATTAACATTTTAAAGTAAACCAATGATCAAAGAATAAAAAAAGAAAATACTTTGATTTTCTCCAATCAAACTATTAGGGTTTCTTATTACATTTTTTATATAATCGGTTTAGTAAAATTATTAACTCTTTTTAGAAAAAATTATTGTTGACTAAATGTATATCTTATTTTCAACGGTCAATACAAAGTATATTGTTATTTATGCAACCAGACATTTACATTATTTATATTGCATACCGGTGAAAAAGTATAACATTTTTCTTAGCCTTCTCCCGTTTATTTTGCTGATTTTTATAAAGTTCAAGATTTATTTTGCAGTTTATATAGATCGAGGTTTATTTTGCATTTTTGGATAATTGGAGTTTTTTTTTGCAATTTTACCTTTAGAAAAAAAAAATTATAAGAAAACAAATAACTTTTTTTTTTAAGTGTTAATGAAAATTTTTTTTTGCATATTTTTAATAAAGATTAAGGTTTAGTTTATAGTTTATATAGATATATGTTTATTTTACAGTTTACATAGATTTAAATTTATATAGATCGAAATTTATTTTGCAATACATATAGTTCGAGGTTTATTTTGCATTTTATATAGTTTTTTTTTGAATTTCCGGGAGGTTCAGACCTTGGGTCCTACTCCCCTAGGCCCGGAGTCAGCCTTTGACTGTACCTGTAAAGGCCCTAGTCGCTCCTCCCCCGCCGAGACTCGAACCAGTGACCTCTCAGAGATATCTCTGGGGTACTGCCAGTTAAGCTAACTCTATTGGGTTGCATTTAATATAGTTCAAATTTTATTTTGCATTTTTGGATAATACAAAGTTTTTTTTTGCATTTTTTCTTTTCTAAATTAACATTTAATCAAACAAAATCACGTCTATTTTACTTTTCAAAAGAGAATGATTTTTTTTTCTTCTCACATTGAATAGGAAAAAATGTTAAAAAAAGTATTAAAAAAAAATTGTCCCCCATAGAAATGTTTTCTAAAAAATACTACACTAAAAAAACACTAAATATTTTTTCCAAAAAGATCACGTTCATGTCTTTTACTAAACAATTTTCTTTTAATGTGGAACAACTTTTTTCTTAAAATTTTCGAACAATATTATGTTCAGTGTAATAAAAACAAAATATTGTTCTGTTTGAAAGTAAAGTTGACGTGACATTGTTTGGTTAAATGTTAATTTCATAAAAATACTTTTAGTTAATAAATAATATTTTTTTTAACCGTGTTAGTGTAAAAATATATTATTCATATTTTTAATAAGATCGATGTTTATTTTAAATTCTATAGATTGGTGTTTATTTTAAATTCTATAGATTGATGTTTATTTTTGCAATTTATATAGATCAATGTTTATTTTGCATATTTTCAATAACTTCAAAATTTATTTTACAGCTTTATAAAAGATTTATTCTTGCTAACTTTTATAAATTTTAAGATTTATTTTACATTAAAATAGTTTAAATTTTATTTTGCAATTTTTTAGATAATTTTTTTTTCATTTTTCCATTGATTTTGGTTGAGAGCCATGGCGACGGCAGCACTTGCACCAACTCAAATATGATCCTGCTATTTAATTATATTAAAACAATTTAAATACAAATTTCTTACTTGTTATGATGTATACAATTTATAATACTTTTACGGGATATTTTGTGCGTGGTCATGTAAGTCAAAATAGTGGTAGAGTCAAAGTTTGACAAAAGAATATTCGGAAAAAAAAACGTGGCAAATGCTTAGAAGAATAAAAGTTGAGAAGGCGATATGTAAACATATAAATACAGTCGTTATACTTTTTTTTCTGGTCCAATACACGACTTCGTTATATTTAAAACTTAATTTATGTCTAGTATCTACGGAGTGTGAAATTGACAAAAAAAAAAAAAAAAAGAAGTCTTCGAACTAAACCGGATTGAATTGGACTTGATAAGAATTATCAATAAATATTTTTTAGGGGACTAGTGCAATTGAATACCACCGGCCGTTTCAGTAGAGGTGTACCGCGTACATTTGAATATTTAAATCTTTATATATTGAATAACATCATATATATCATGTCAGTGTTCTTATGTTTGTCATAATCACAACAAGCAGCTGTTCCATTGTAGGCTCTTACGTACCGCGTATTGAGAATTAGCTACGCTCAATATTATATGGCAAATAGAAATAGGTAGTACAAAACAACTTTTCTTCTCCCTTTTTGGAACTGAGACATGTATATATAATTACATACTATGACAAATTTTAGCATATTCAAGAGTGAAAACTACAAACTAAATTAAAAAAAAAATATGATTAAATAGTGTGTAAACTCACGGACGCAATCACAAGATAAAACATGACTTTCTTTGAGAAAAAGCAATTTCCTCTATAATTACGCCGCTCTTTATCTCAAAACTCTTATTTGTGACTAGGTCTCTTTATCTCTCTCTATGTATATAGAGAGAGTGAGAGAGATTTGAAAAGAGAGAAACAAAAGAAATCTTAAAAGAATGGAGAGGGAGAGAAAAAATATAGGAGAAGGAAGCTCATCGTTGAGGGGACAACGAAACCTCAGAGAGAAACACAGAAGAATGCTCATGAAAGATCTTTACTTAAATCTCTCTTCTCATGTTTCTCCCACTCATAGGGTTTGTTTCTCTCTCTACCAATTCCTATTCTTTAACTCCATCTCTCTCTCTATGTATAGATAAAATTATAATTAATTAGTGTTTTCGAACTATTGGAGGGTCTTATTTAAATATTATGGTGAAATAGAATTTTTTTAAGAACTTTGAATCCTACCTTTTTTATATAAAATTAAAATTTTCTTAAATTTCTTTTGTATTTGACTCGAGATCATATTTGAATTCTTCGTTTGCACGTGCTATGATGATCCTAATTATGACCAGTTTGCAACAATTAGCTTTGGTTTCATCTTAGTTAACAAGCCAATTATAAATAGTATAAAACTTAAAAAGTGAATTACATAAGCTCTTATTGATTATGTGTAATAAATAATTTGTGTGTTTAAATTGGCACCAACAGTTACCAGTGCCTCAGCTGATAGATCAAGCAAAAACATACTTGATCCAACTGAGAGAGAAGGTTGATTATTTGACAGAGAAGAAAAAGTCATTGCAAGTTTCGAATCGTTGTGAAGGATCTCTTATGCCAAAACTTAGTATTCGCTCACAAGGTTCGACCATAGAAATGAATCTGATTACGCATGCAAACGTGAAAGAAGTAAAGTTACACGAGCTTGTTAGGGTTTTTGAAGAAGAAGGAGCTCAAGTTATGAGTGCTAATCTNATAGGACCATCTTTACAATCATAGCCCAGGTATGTTATATATGAACACGTTCAAATGTATACACTGCATTTATATATCATGTCTTTTTCAAATGGATTTTGATTATGTAAGTTGGATCATCGCTTAAATGAAACTTTGCAGGCTATCATATGTCGGATTGGGATTGATCCGTTAAGGATCGAAGAGAGAGTTAAGGATCTCATCTCTTGATCAAAGCTTTGAAATCTCAAATATCATTATAGTTTCTTTTTAAGTACTTTTACTGCTGCTTTTGAGTATAATATTTATGTGTGTGTTAAACTTCATGAACAAATTAATGATCTACATAGTTAGTTTGTTGATGATCTTTCTATAAAATGAACGTAAATTTTCATTTCAGTGTTTTTGTCGGTGTACCTAATATATAAAAAGGAATATTAAATAACGACTAGGTTTTCCAATTTTTTTTTTTTCCTTTTAAATGAAGTTCTGAGTCGAAATCTATATTTGTTTTTTTGGCCAAAAAATGGAGAAGTTTAATTTTTTATTTATAATTTATTAATTCCCGAATGACTCGAATCCTGGTGGCTACACATTTATCCTTCTGGAGAGGACGGCCATCTACAAGCCACTTGGTAGAACTTCCAACTTTTAGTTGTGTGTTGTATTAATAACCGGAGATATGACTCAAACTATACTTTTCAACTCCAACACAAGCTCAGATCTGCAAAAGACATAAACCTATTAATGGTCCGAAACAAGACATGAATCAATTAACTCTATAAAGAACCTCATAGATATATAATATATTATTGTCGAGTTCATTTTTTAATATGATTCAACTCTTCTCTAAGTTAATGTACGTCGATATGGTTTATAATATCTGACTGTGTTCGATACTCTAAATTAAAAACTTTATCATTCTTCTTTTCTACATGAACGAAAGTATCTACAAAAAAAATATATTTCTCGTGTTTGAATATTTTTAATTGTTTTTTTTTTCAAACCCTAGATAATTAGACTGTAGACATATCATATAATCAAACTAGGTGGAAACTACATAAGTAATTACATTACATTATAATTTACTAGATGATCTCCCGTCCATTGCACAGATTTAATATTTTTGTTTTTTGGAAAAAAAAAATGATTCTTTTGTTATAGTTTCTTTGTATAACAAAAATATGAATATATATATATATTATTTGTTTTTGCTTATATTTGGTGTACCTCTTGAATTTGGTAAGTTTCACGTATAGTTCATCAATATTTTTTTTGATAGATGTATGTAATTTTCGTTTTTCCTCTATAGAAAAAAGAAATATTATATGTTAGTATTTTTGCTCATCTAAACAAATCGCAAAATAACATTTTCTTAACTAAAACTAATTATAACTTTCTTCCAAAAGAAAACAAATTATTCGTTGAAAAGAACTTTTGATTTTATTAATATTAAACAATATATTTTATGCTTGTAGGAATTTAAAATAAAATAAAAACATAAACTATATAGTTTTAATTCTCTACTAAATTTAATAACTTTTTGATCAGAACGCACCAAAAATAAGTAGATGAAGACGGACATTGTGAAAATGACCAAAACTAAGTGGTACTCCATTAAAATAGTTACTGATTTCTTTTTATACAATATACTTTTCGTAACTAATTTTTATTATGGAAAATACTTTTTAGTTCACGATGATCAATAATTGATAGAGATTATAAATGTAGAATGCCAAAAAAGAAGAAGAATTATGTAAAGAGGATTCACCAAAACGAAGCAGCTTCAACTATTGTTTGGATTTTGGAGGAATGCAAATTTGACCTTTTAATAATTTGTATTCATAAGCGACATTCATCCTTCACCAACGCCACTCTACGACGGAGGTTTGAAAACAATGTGACCAAACTCCCATTAATAGCGTTTATACCATCAAAACTCGTTTTCACAAATCATTTCCTTTATTTCTCATTTTTTATCCAAGCCCTTCACTTCTTCCACAATTTCTCCACATCGTGATTAGTGTCGTGCATATACAGAGACCTAAAACATTTGTAAAAATGTGATATTTTTACGAAATTAAATAATAATATTGTATAAAATATATACAATAATAATTCTGAAAACCAAAAATATAAGGACACTGTATCACAACTTTTCACCTTAAACGAATGTAAAATGTAATATTTTTTTACTAAAATTAAATAATACTATTGTTTAAAAAAAAGTATACAATATGAATTATGAAAACCAAAGTTATAAACAAACTGTATCACATTTTTCATTCTTAAAAAAAAAAAATTGCTTACCTAATTTAGATAATTATTGCCACTTGATTTACATTAAAAAAAACATGCCTACAACGGGGGATTTATCGTTTCTATGGTCATGGTTAGAGACGCTCCTTAGCTTATGTGAAATATATATTTATTTGTCTCACGTGTGCTAACCTCTCAGAAAAGTTTCATTTCATCATAAAAAATCTAATGATATGGTTTTGTAGATGAGAAAAAAGGAGAAAGATAAAAAGGTTGAACAAAATGTGAATACATAGAAGATTGTGGTTAGAATGTTTTCTGGGATGGGACGTTGGAACAATGCTTACAAAGGTGGTATTATTTAGAAAGGGAGTTTATTTATAGTCATTTAGTATTTGTTGTTAATAATATTGTGTTTCTAAATTTTTTATGAATTAAATTTTATATAATGTAATCATTGAATGTCCGTATTTTAGATTGTTCAGTATGTCTTTGTTTATTGTTAAGTAATGGTTAATGATGTAATATTATACATAATTAAATTTTTCTTTAACTGGTTTTTGTTTTAATATGTTGTAGATTAGATTCGTAAACCGTAAAATCTCTAGGTCCTGAATAAGTCAGACAAAAAATTTGCTTTGTCCCAATTTTTTTTTTATAATTATTTCTATTAAACTTATGCCACTTGTTTTTTTATTAAAAAAAAAATTATAACACATATACTCTCAATTTGTTTTAGAGAATATTAGGACCGGTCATAATTTATGTAATATTTATAATGTGTTAACTCCAGTAATTAAAATTGAAATATATTTATCGTTTCTTCTAAATATATCTTTAGTTGATTGAATTTAGTTAAAAATTCAATCAATGTGTGTAATATATAATCTCGGTTTACCTGAGCTATGTCTAAAACCGTTAACAATATTTATTGAATATAAAATAAAAATATTATGAAGAACGTCAAATTAGTAGTAAGATAACTAGCCAACACATACCTATTAGGTTATTAGAATCTGTAAGAATTATCAGTATTATTTTCAAAATAATAATAGAGATTTCGTAATCTTTTTATATATATATATATATATATTTATAAAGTATTATGAGTTAGTTAGGGTGACATGATCAATAAGAAAGGATACGTATACGTGATAATGATAATACGAATAAAATTAAAATATATAAAACAAAAATATAATAAGACATAGATATTAATTTATAAAGGATGGAGATTTAATTGGACGGTTAAGGTTTATGAACCATCTGTAGTTTGCCAGCTTTTGTATTGCTGTCTTTAATTTGCATAGTATCCAACTTGTTTATGTTTACATCATTCACTCTCGTCTTTTCTTCTCTTTCTTTTTTTTCTTTTGTTAAATTTACATTATTTAAAAGGCTTTTGATTTATTATTATCATATTGTTTTTAATAGTTTTAAATATTTAATTATTATACAACTTATTTATTGAAGGCATCATAACTATAAAATTGTTATTAAAAATATGTATCAGTTATTATATGTCAAAGTTTTTAAAGAATTAATTAATAAAGTTTTCATAATTCATATTATGGTCAGAATACTTTATCAGATAATTCCAAAAACGCATTCGGTGTGTTTAGATGTTTTTGTGCAATTTTTCCTTAAAAATATAACAAAGAAAGAAGACAAAATTTGTTATGACAAAATAAAAAAAGAAGACAAAATTTGTATAAAAATGTTATTCTTTATATAAAAAAGGAAATGGAAATAAAGCCAAAAAAAGTGAAAGAGGAAAGGCGAAGTCAAAGCATATTATCTTGCCCATGTGTGGTATATATACATATGATACACATATATAATTGTCATATTTAATATAATAGACTTTAATTAGTCAACCAAAAGCTTGATTAAATCATATCAAAGAGAAATGGTTTAGGGATACAGAATTGGCCACATGCATATGTCTCAAATGTCTTAAACCTGATAGAAAATATGTGTTAGTCTTTACATGTGCATACATTAATTCAATGTTTTATTTTTGCTGTTATTATGATCCTATAATGAATTGTTATTATTATTTTTTCTGAATTTTTTTTTTTTTTTAATATTTTATGACAATTTGATTTCGAACATTCTTAAAGTAAATGAGAACAAAATCCATGATGGTGGATTCTATCCATCAGAGGTAAGAGCCAGCTTGTCTACAACTAACTTTTACAAAAATTCCCAATTTACCCCTAACACGGTCACACATTTCCTCTATATATTACACATGCTAAAGAGAGTATCAAAACAGAAGCACAAATGGCTTATTTGAAAAAGTATAACAGTAGAGAGATTATGTGGGAAACAGTCGTTGTCTTTTGTCTTTGTTCTTTTTCTCTGGTTTCTTCACATAGTAGGAAATTCACAACACCAAACGTGACTCGGCTCACTGATCAATTCAGTAAAATCTCCATTGATAATGCCTTCTCCAAACGTTTCGGTGCTCAAAATATTCTTGTCAATGGCTCTTTTGCTAAATTCACCCTCGACAAATCTTCTGGTAATCAAACCCTACACTACACAGTTCTCCTCTGTTTTTGTTTCCTCTGTTTTCCGACAATTTATATTAATTGTTAGTCATCGTATTAGTGAAGTAAATTTCTTTTTATATTTTCTTTAGAAAAAAAAATACATACAGCTTTTGTTAGGTAGAAAATAAACAAAATCATAAATGAGTGTACTCTCATCCTCCAGTTTTTTTTTTAATCATTTTTAATGTTTTTCCTAGTTCACAAGCCTCTATTGTAAAAGAAAAATCAAACTAATTACATTTTACTTTTTTGATTAGAAAACTAAAGTTCCTTTATGTACATAAATATGTATTAAATATTCAAAAAAACCTATATATGTACGTAGTAGTGTGTCTATGTACTAGGAAAAAAACAATCGTGTTAAGCCACCGGAAAATACTAATATTTAAACTACATTTTAGATAATATAAAGTCTTTTTTTTTTTGGTCAAGAGATAATATAAAGTCAAATATGTGTTTTTATTAATAGAAAATACCATATATTAATAGGCACGGCAATGTATGTATGGGAATATTTACATTGACAAATTTGCAGGAGCTGGGTTCATGTCAAAGAACAAGTATCACTATGGTTTCTTCAGTGCAAGACTCAAGCTTCCCGCTGGTTTTGCCTCTGGCGTTGTCGTTGCTTTCTATGTAAGTAAAACATAACTAATGACTTGGCTTCTCCTGAATCAAAACTCAAATGAATCTCTAGACATTTACCATACCATAGTATTGACTGATGTATATTTTGGATACGTAGTTGTCAAATGCGGAGAATTATCCGAAAAATCACGATGAGATAGACATAGAATTATTGGGGAGAAGTAGGAGAGATGATTGGGTGATCCAAACAAATGTGTATGCAAATGGAAGTTTGAAAACCGGACGAGAAGAAAAATTCTATTTTTGGTTTGATCCTACTCAAGCCTTTCACTACTATACTCTCATTTGGAATTCTCACCATATTGTGTATGTTAACTTTGATCTTCTTATTCTATAGTATACTATGATTTTAGAGTATTCATTTTAACTAAACCGGTTTATGGATTTACAGATTTTTGGTAGATAACATTCCGGTTAGAGAGTTTCCGAACCGGGGAGCTTTCATGAACGCGTACCCGTCTAAACCGATGTCTTTATACGTCACCATTTGGGACGGTTCAGAATGGGCCACTCACGGCGGTAAGTACCCCGTTAACTATAAGTACGGACCCTTCGTGGCTTCCGTTGCTGACGCGCAGTTAAGCGGCTGTTCCGTTAACAATGTCTCATCTACTGTGTCTGGGCCATGTACTAAGTCGGGTGGGTCAATATCGAGTTTGGACCCTGTTGATGGTCAGGATTTTGCCACGTTATCTAGGAATCAAATCACAGCGATGGATTGGGCTCGGAGAAAGCTTATGTTTTATTCATATTGTAATGATAAGTCGAGATACAAAGTGATGCCTGCTGAGTGTTGAGTACAGCTGATTTTTATTATTGGTAATGTTATACAAGCATATGTTACTAATTTTTTTTTTCAACGTACTTTTTATTATAATGTAATTTAAATATTTGGAGCGAAACGCTACTTTCTTCTAGTATATTTCCACACACGAAACAGATATTCCTCAAGTAACCTAGATGCTAGCATTTTGAAAAAGGATGAAAAATTTCCCAAACTTTTAATCTTTTTAGAAAATTTTCCTTCCATTTTAGTTTATAACATTTCCGACTAATGCATAGAAATATCACTGTTATATCATCATAAATAACCGACAAACTTTTTTGTGAAAGTAATTACTACAATTATATATAAGAGATCATATATAGAGTTTAAATTTCGATGATTATGTGCATTTAGCCTTCTTTGTTTTTTTTTTTTTTTTTTT
>OVAW01000126.1:0-23730 GCA_900406365.1 Heliophila coronopifolia | reverse complement strand
AAAAAATCAAACAATTTAGTTAATGAATAAATAATTATAAAAATAAATACAAAAAAAAGTGTACATATTGATATAATTTTTTGATATCAAAAACTCTATTACTAAAACATAAAACTTTTGTATACGTGTTTAAAATATAAAAATAGACTTTTTTTTCTTTAAAAATTTACTAAAACTTAATGTAAAAAATTACGAAAAAAATATATAAAAAAAAATTATGACATAGCAATTGAGAATGAACATGTACATGGTCTGTGAACCTTTTCAGATTTTCTGAAAAAAAAATGTCCTAATTTAAATGCATTAACTCCATGCATAGTATTAATACAAGTAATGCATTCTTCTGAATTCTCTAAGGGTTTTAATTTTTTTCCTTCAATCCTTTCAATGCTAGCATTAATCACAAATATTATTCCTAATTATATACCAATGTCATTTTTCAAACTTGGTGGTGGTAGAAGAAAAATTGTCATATTGAATATAAATATATTTTCGATTATTGATGGGTATTTTTCTAATTGGATATTTGAAAAGATAAATTTTATGTTGTTCCGTAGATTAACCGATTTTTATATTTCGGCTATAGGTAAAGATAGATCGGTGTGGCCAAGAAAGAAATCAACGGCTAACTTGGCGAAAGTAGACAACAAGAAACACGTGTGTCCTCATATCCAAAATTCAATTAAAGATAATACATCTTAGTTTTCAAGCATATAATCTTCAAGGTAAAAAAAAAAAAAAAAAATCTAAAATTGAATATAAATTGAATCTATTTTTCTGATTTAGTTGATTTTTTTTTTTTCATTACAACCAAAGCTGGTATAAAAATTGTTGATACTCAACTTTATCGAAGATATCACTTTTAAAATACAAGATGTTTTTTTTTTCTTAAAGTGTTGGATGTTTTGCCAGAGATTTCACCGGTAGAGAACCACAATGGGATATAAGATACATAACCACCGGTTGATGACAAGTAACAAACCATTTTTTTAACACAAACATGTTCAAAATATTAAGATATAAGATACATACGATTGACAAAAAAAATAATATCTAAATATAAAAATGTACTTTTCTTATTTATATTTATGGCATTTATTTGTTTATAACTTTTTACAACATTTAGATTTTTTTTGTCATTTTATAACCATAATATATACCAAAATTCAAAAAATAATTTTTATCCAGAAAAATGGTTGATTATTTATTTATTTTCAAAAAAAAAAATATTTCTTAAAATTTTTTTATTCCACTTGAATATCGGTAATATGTATAGTTATATGTATATATTAAAATTTAAAATATTGTAAAACTGCAATGGCTTTATTTTTTATATTTTTTTTTGTCAACATTTGGGCCACAACAGACCGATGCATTAGCCTAAATCCCACTAAAGGGAAACCTCATCGTAGAGGCGGGGAAACGAACTCCTGATACCAAGGTCATGCTAGTGGCCTCAAACCACTAGACTAAAGGACTCGGTGCAATGAATTTATTTAAAACAAAATTTCTTGCAATTAGTTTCAAAGTCATAAATAACAAAATAATCGTCTTCACGTAAAAATAAAATTCTCATATAAAACAAAATATGAAATTATTATGCATTGTTGGTATAAATAAACAATAGATCCCAAACTTATTGTAAAAAAAAAAACAATGCATGGGTTTCGGGAAAAAAAAAACAAAAAACAAAATTAATATCTAAAATAAATTAAAATTTCAGAAATTAGTATTAACAATATACTCCAAATAAACAAAGAAAAAAGTATACCAAACAAATAATAATATAAACAATTTTTTTTACATAAATATTAATTTCGCGTAGGGCGTGTGGTATTATTTAATTTCTATGGTATCCGCAAAATCTGAATTGGAAGATATAATCATAATCAAATGACTTTTAGCATGCGATTTAAACTCCACGTACTCTTTAATGTTTTGTATAATTATTCTATCTGTCTCATTTTTTTTCTTGAACAACTTCATAATCAGTGTAAAGATTGACGTTAACTAAATCAATACTCCTCAGTAAATCCATCTTCTTAACATTGATTTGCTTTTTGAATCCTATGACATCGAAGGTGATAGACCTTGATGGCCACATCGACATATCGACGTGCATATATTCTCTATAAGCCCTCAGACGTTTTTAACATCCCTCGGGATGCCAATGTTTTCTATATCCCAAAATATTACTAACAGATCCCAAGACGAATCTTCAAAATAACTCTAGACACCATTCTTCGCCGCTTGACATAATTTGATCTTAGATGATGAAATTTTTTCCTGCGAAATAATATTGATGTCTATTATCTATATCTATATATTTAACATTAATCATTTTCTTCCAAAGGTAATTAGGATAATACATGTTCTAAATTTTTTTCATCTTTTTCCATAATAAGAAAAAATGTAGGTATATCTAAATAATTATTTGATGGAGAAATACTCAATTCTAATAAATATGAAAACACAAACAATTTTAATAGAATTTTTTTAAAACAAAATATTTACAGATCATGCCATTGAAAATACACTAAAAATAGATAATTCATTAAACATTCATTAAAGATACAATTGGAATAAAATAAATAAATAAAATCTTGCTAAAAATCCAACAAAAAAATATTAACTAAAATTTTAAATATATTTTCTGAAAATAAATTAAACAATAAATTAAAAAAAAATTACCCACAAATTCGTATGTTCTAATATTATTTTAACGAAATTAATCAAACTAACGCATTAGTGTAAACTATTGAATTTTTAGTAATCAAATTTACTAGATTCCATCTATTATTATTTTCACAATCGGTTATATTGTTTCCATTATGCATTAATGTGAATTTAATTTCATTTAATTAAAAAATAAAAACATAATTCTAATCAATTGAAAATACATTACATCATTATTTATAGTGAAAGTTAGATTCAATTCTTTGTTTTATGATCAATATCTATTACTTATTAAAACTGTCATTTTTTTAAGAGAAAATCTTTATAAAACAAAATAATTACAAATTATCCATTGAGAATATATAAACAAATAGAAAAAAATTAAGGGTACAATTGATATAAAATTTAATAAACAAAATTAATTAAATCTAAAAACAAATTTTGAAAAAATTTAAAATCTATTTTTAGAAGATAAATAAAAACATAAAAAGAGTTAAAAAAAAATTTTGACGTGTTAACAAAAAAATTAACAATACTTGAATTTAATTTCACTATAAAAAATAAGAAAAAAATAAATATTTACAAAAAAAAATCATATAAACACCACTACAATCACTAACTATACTAAACCAAAAATTTATATTAAATAATATGAAACTAACATATTTTTAATAAAAAAATATTTATATAGATAACAATTTTGTACTATACATTTTTCTAAAAAAACAATCATTTACTATAAAAATTCATGCAACTATAATTTAATTTAAAATCCTTCAATTTAACTTATTTTGTTAAAAAGGTAAACCATTATTCAAAATAGATTAATATTATTTTTCATAAATATAAAAATTTAAAACTAAAAGATTTTTTTTTCAAAAAAAAATTAAATCAACGCATTGCGCGGGAAACTACCTAGTTATATATTAAATGTATGTAGTCTCTAATCGACACTAGTATATGATAATATTATTAAATAAATTGCAAGTAATTGAATTTTGTTACTGCACCTAGCTAGCTAATAGAATTCAATAAATAATTTTTTACTCTGAGAAAATAAATAATTTTTTTTTTGCCGAAATTAAATTAATATTTATTGAGAAATGAAAATGTCCATTTGGTGAGGTACAAGACACACAATCTATATATACGAAATAAGTTAATTTTGTTGGTTGTCTTTTTTTTTTTTTTAATCTCACGCTAAAACAACAGAGGTGAAAACCGTTTGTTCCACTTGTTCTTCAACCGTTGGTTGTCTTAATGTATCCTACATATTTAATAAATTAAAACCGCATTCATAATTTTTTGTTTTGTATTTTTTATATAATGGTAATAATAGTATAAAGTATATACATTCAATTTCCATTAATTTGTATTTACCTTCAAAATAATTTTATACTTGTAAATTCTAACCGCTGAAGTTATGAAATATTTTCCCAAATTAATATCGGTGTTTGCTGTCTTTCTCAGTACACAACTTACCTTAAATTCTTAAGATGCAATTTTTTACCACATAGAAATTACAAATAAGTATGATCACTTAGATTTCCAAATTAAATAACTTTACAAACCAAAATTATTTGAACATATTAAAAAAAAATATTATTTGAATGAACATAAATTTAATTTATTAATGAAATAAACAACTTTAAAAAAAAGTATGGTTCAGTTTGCTTCATCCAGTACTCAATACATGGCAATAAATGTTTCGTTCTACCTTTGGAGATGGTATTTAACTAAAAATAATAATAAAATATAGGAATTTAAAATACAAAACATTTATAAATGAAAAATGAAAGACTAACTAAAATATGCGTGGGAAAAATATTATTGATTTTTTTAAAAGGTAATAACAATAGAATTTACTAAATTTGGGTAAGACATTTGTTATAATTTTGATTTGCGTGAATTTTAAACTCAATGGATTTATAAAAACTTGAATTTCAAATTCATTTTATAAAAATTATGATTCAATTTAAACTATTGTTGATTTGGACGTCAAAATCTCTTGTAACCATTACGATTTTCAAGAACTTGTCATATTTTCTCTAGAAATGGCGTGTTCTTGTGGTAATTTCTAGTAGGTGAAGCTTCGGTTTTGGCAATTCAATTTTTTTATTTTGAAAATATATAAAAAACCCTAATTTGTAACTTGTTTCCCAAGGAAACCAATTCCTTCACAAATGGTCACAATCTCTTATTTCTACTCAGATATCGGATTTTGTTACTTTTTTGACCAAGTAAAAGTGGATTATTTAAACGCAAAATAGAGAAAAAGAACAAAAATAAAATAAGAACGATCTTTTTTTTGACAAATATATAACGGCTATTAGTTAATGTAACATTTACAGATTAAAGACAATACAATCTTTTTAGTTAATGTAACATTTTGATTAAAGACAATACAATCTAAAGTCTATGAATCACACTTTTTAGAATTAGAAAAAAGTTAAAAACCCGGGAAGAATACAAGTCGTCAAATCCTACACACGCGTATTTGAGCAAGTATCGTTTAATTTCCTAAATTACCCTCCAATCTAGCTTTGATTTACAAAATTACCTTCTGCGTTCTGATGTATCATCGAGATGATTCAATTGAGAACTATAAACATATATAAATGTATGAATATAATTAACTAATTTTACATATATATATATAAGAACAAAATGAACCTTTTCAAATATGTAATTAACTAATTCAACAGAATTTTTAAAATAAATATGTGTGAATTAGTTAATTATATATTCATAGATATTTGAAAGTGATTTACTTTGTTTTTAAGTATGTGTAAAAAATGTGTTGAGAAAAAATAAACGTTTCATACGAGAATAAATCATAACTATAATTGTTAAAGGAGGTAAATAAGTCGAAATCTATGCGGTTTTATGATTTTAATTTTTTTTAAATTATAACCGTACCATGCAGATAAGTGAAAAAAAGTTATGGACATGAACTAAGAGGACGGATATGGAATAATATACGAATTGGGCCAACATATATGTATTTGAAGAATGAAGTTTTGGACCTTAAATCAGTGAAATGAGATATTGGAGCCATTTTGCAAGTTTGTACTTGCTCGTATTCCGATTCTTGAAATTCAAAAGTGAGTCTTAGGTTGAAAAACCATGTCATCGTCTAAGGTGACTTTAGCTTCTCAAGAACCAACTAGATTGAATCACAATGATGTAATGGAGATAGCTCGGGCTGCAGCAGCTAGCGAAGATCATGCAACAGCAGCTGCTCGTGCTGCTGCTCAACTAGTGAATGTCTCTTATGGGTCTACACCTAGAGTAGCTGCAGATAGGAAGTCCATGAACTGAATGTAGTAGCCATGGCATTATCTGTGAAAAAAGGAGCTGTGTTTGGTTCAGACACAGAGTGAATAATTAAGGATGTTTTACTGGGTTCATAGGTTTGGAAATATGAACATGTTAATGAGATAATTTATTGAGTTTACGACTTGTGAAATTCTAAAGTATCTATGTGGTCTCTAATTATAATTTGTAATTATATATTTTCTAGGGCTCCCGCGGACGGCTGATAGTCCATTAGCACATTGACAAATTATAAAATTATTCTTAATCCATTATGGAGTTTTGTTTGATGATGTTGTCTAGGATTTTGATCTTTGGAATTTTCATCAAAGTATTGATTTGTATAGATTTTTTGGATATCAAAATTCAATGTTATAAATTATAATTCCACAAATTGAATTGAGTCAAATCAATGTAAAATTTGTGTTATTTTTCATGTATTTTTTAGCTGCATCAGCTAAAGACACAACATACCAATTCACACGTCAACAAATGTAAGCATACCTGAAAAGTAGTTTCGAAATACATCAGGAAGTTAAGATCATGTCATCATTCCATAGCAACACTTACTGTCCTCACTGAATTTTGTTATTATTTAAAGTTTCTAAACTCTTAAAACTTTTTAAATATTATTTATTTATTTTTAAAATATGTAATATTGATGAGTTTTTGTGTGATTTTTCATTTTAAGTAGATTTTAATTTTTAAACTTAAAAACACAATTTCAATTTCATTGTATTAAATTTGAGAACAACATTTATTATACTTGTTTTTGCTTTGTTTGTATTCAAGAGGACATTTTGTTTCTAGGATTAATAAATAATATCTTCGGGATTTTATAAATTAAAAACGCCACGGATTAATTGGATCTAGAATTTCAATAATATACGTAAATGTCTAATTAAAATAAATATAAACAAGAAAAAATGGAAATTTAGATATAACTGACGTTGCAATAGAGTGCATTAAATTTCCCCTAACAAAAAATAAAATAAAAAATAAAAGAAAAATAAAAGAAAAAAGGAAATTATATCCGAACGTTGTAGCTCAACAAGAAAAAACGAAATTTACAAGGCTCCCTTTTTTTTTGGATAAAATGTGAATATTACAACGACTCCTTTATATAAACCCGAAGCAGCTTCCTATTTCTTTCTCTCACACTTCTCTTCACTTTCAGTTTTGTTCTGTCTTAAGATTTCATCTCTACTCAACTTTTGTCTTCTTCTTCTTTGATTTTCTTGTTTTTGTCGTTTCGAAATCATGACTGATCCTGAAATTTCAGTTCGAATCCAAGGAACCAGACTTTCTCCTCCATTGCTAACAAACTCAATAAATATCATCATCCACACCAAATCCGATGAGATTCTTCTAAACCCAAACACTGCTTCTTTTACCTTCTCCGGCCGGACCATTCAAATTTCTCCACCTTTTGTCGTCAATTTCGATCTCCACAATACCAATCACCCCGACATCTTCCTCCGACGAATTCTTCTACATACTAATCTCAATACTTCTTCTTTGTTGTACGATTCCTTAGCCTCGGAGATTTCAATGGCTGCTACCGATTTAGGGTTTGGTTTCAACGGTTTCTTCATGAACGTTTTCATCACTGTTACTTATTACCACCACACCGTCGAATTGGTGACTCCGTCTGATCCTTCTCCTCCGGCGAATTTGAACAACACCGAAGAGTTATATAGGATGGTTCTAGAAGGGAGGATAAAAAAAGAAGTTGAGAGTTTGAAGACAGAGTCTTGTTCGATATGTCTTGACGATCTTTATGATTCAAATTCAAAAAAAGGACTTACTCGCATGACATGTTCCCATGTTTTCCATAACCGTTGTCTCTTCGAGTGGCTACGTTGCAAAAACACTTGCCCCTTGTGCCGTACTGTGCTCTACCATCGATGATTTGAAGCTGTTCTAACTCGATTCTCCTTTTGTAGAAATTAGGGTTTTCAATTTTCTGATTGTGATAAAGTTTAGAGTATTATTTGTATCAAATTCAATATTATACAATTGAATTGGGTCAGTGGTCAATGTAATTTTGTGTTTATTTTTTGTATCATTTTAATCAAAGATTTATGTTAGAAAATGACATAAAATCTTTTACTCATACATAAGTAGCTATGTTATTTTTTTCATGTGTCGTATCAAATCTTTTATTATATTTATACAAAGATAATAAACCAGAACTAAATCAATCTAAACAAAAACATATTACACTTTAGACGATGGCACGGTTTATTAAGCTAAAGCAGGCTGGGCTATCTCCATTACATTTCAATCTTAGTATCAGTAGGTGCTTGAGAAGCTAAAGTCACCTTAGACGATGAGATATGGTTTTGTTTAGCTTGAAGCTTCTGGAGTGTCTTTGTGTGGCCTCTCTAATGGTAGATTTTCAGCTTCCCTTGGGATGGCTGTATGAAGAGATACTGTCTTGGCGATGCATTTGCTAAGCTCCACTTCTAGAAATGAAATTAGAACCAAACTATTAGATTTATAATTAGAGAAATCATTTGATTAATACATTTCCAAAAGAACTGCGAAAGCCAATGAAAAAAATATGTAAGAACAAATTAAACAATAGTTAAAGTAAAATTAGTTAGATTCAAATATCCTAATATTTTAGAGTAGACGATTAGTAAAATTCAAAAAGCAATTAAATTTTGATTTCATAAATTGACCCACTAAAAATAGATTATCCAACAAAATGGAGAAATAAACAGAAAAAAAAAATTCCGGTGAAGCCTTGGAATCTAAGAAAAAGGAGTTCATCTTGCTTGGGATCGATTTCTGAAAATCCTTACAAGAAAAGATTTGAAATTGAGGAAAAGGGTAATAAAGTAGTGGTCAAAGCCAAAACGACGAAATTCTCTGTGAGTCTCACTAAGAAAGAAATCGAGGATGATTTCATGGCGATTCTAGGTCACAAACCACCACGCCGGCCGAATTAGCGACCCAGAACCGTTCAGAAAACCCTAGATGCAGAGCCGGCCCTGAGGAGAGCCGGAAGAAACATTTGCTCCGTTAAGAAAGTGGCCTATAAATTTTTGTTTTGTTTCCAGCCCCCAAAATTTTACATAATGTCAGGGCCGCTACTGCCTAGATATAAGTATTAATGGCAAGTTGAAGAAAATATAGTTCGATTTCTTGTTTAATCTGACAGAAATTTGTTTAATTTATGATGCAGAACTTGTTTCCTGGATTGAATTTGGCTAAAGTGAAAGCTGCATATTATAAAGTCACGACGAACCAAAAAGCTTTTATAGTTCTACCAAAAATCTGCAGTGATGGTTGAAATTTGAGTTGCATTGTTGACATAATTGAATCCAGAATTGAAGGTCAAGTCTTTGAAGATCTTTCAATGTTCTGCTAACTTTTGTTCCTTTTATCATTCTCTCTTTTTTCCTCCAAAAATTGTTTTGAATATTTTGTACAAAGTCATTTTAGGGATCCTTATTTTAAATTTTGTAGGTTTTAAGCGTCTTTTTTTCATTTATTGCTTTTAGATTAGATATTGGTTTAATAAATAACCGGTTGCAATTGTAAATCTCTTCTTCTAATCAAAAACAATAAACGTTTTCCAGTTTATTCTCTTCAACATCTTTATCTTCTTCGAGATTCTATTTTCATCTTTATGGATTTCTTGTTATTTCTTAATTAAACTAATACTTAGCATTTACTATTCGAAGAAAATTAAAAAAAAAAAAAATTTGAAGGTTGATTCTTAAAACAATTTTTAAAAAATTTGAGACTTTAAAACTTACAAAAATATATATTTTTTTCAAAAAAAATTAGAGCTGAAACGAATATTTTCTCAAACTCTACCCATAGCCATCATACGAAAGACCACAACACATTTATTTGTTTCCACTTTTCATGGATTTTTTAGTCCTAATTTTTTATCTAATCTCTCCGGTTTACTTCTTTTAGATAAATACAAATTAACATATTTCACTGTTACTATTTAAAAAAAAATCGTTATATATATATTTTTTTAAAAAAATTTCATTGTAAATTAAGAATCAATTGTTGGCAAAAAAAAAAAAGATGAATTTAGAAAAGTAAAAATGTAGACCTTGAAATCCTTATTTGCTTCTTCTCCTTCAAGACTAAACTAACTAAACTGGATATGTTTTGTCTTTTTTTCGTTGAAACTTAAGTATACCATTGTATGTCTAAATTTGTTAGAGGAATTAGTTTCCTTGGAAAACAAGTAATGATTTATGATTTAAAGATTCTTGAATGCAAAACAGATTTTAGACAACTAAAGAGTATTTAGATCTCATGTAAGAACTAATAATTATACCCAAAAAAAATAAAGTCAAATTTTAATAACCTCATATTTAATAAAATTCAACAAACAATTTAATTTGTATTTAATTAACCAAGTAAAAGTGGATTTATCTAACAGAAAATGGAGAAAAAGTAGGAAAAAAAAAACAATCCACCGTAATTAGTAGTTCATGTAACAAGAAAATATACGGTCAGGATGAAAGATAAATTAATCCAATGGCTATAAAAAATGGAAATGTTTAAAATGGGAAAATATAAATCCCGGCAGTTCAGCGAAGTATCATTTACGTTTCCTAAAATACCCTCTGATCTATCTTTGTTTTACCAAAAAAAAAACACACACACAAACACTCTTCACTTCACTATATATACAAACAAGCCTTCCTCAGAAATCATTATCTCTGATCAATAGTATTGCCTGGAGAGATGACGACAAAACCCGAGCGATCGAATGTTATCAGAATCAAGAGATCGAACTTAAGTTCGGTAACTCGACAAGAGCTAAATAGCAAGAAGAAATCCGACTATGCTAGTAACGAAAGCGGTGAAATTGCGGGATCAGCCGAATTCCGACTTCCCCCTTCGAGGACTCCGGCGATTGAAGATAGGATGTTAACAAAGAACGCTTTGGATGATGAATCACTTAAAATCGAAGAGTCTATTCCGGTGAAGCCTTGCAAGCCAAGGAAACGGAGTTCAATTTGCTTGGAACCGATTTCGGAAAACCCTTACAAGAGATTCAATAAAGGATTTGAAATTCAGGAAAAGGGCAACAAAGTGGTCGAAGCCAATACTACTAAACTCTCCGTGAAACTGCAGGATCGGCCGATTCTCAATCTCCGGGGATTGTCAATGAAATCTCATAATTGATATCAACGAAGAACACTTTGGATGAGCTAGGATCTAAACCGAATACTCCGGCGGTGATACCTTGGAAGCTAAGGAAAAGGAGTTCATCTCGCTTGGAACCGACTTCTGAAAACCCTAACAAGAGATGCAACAAAGTGGTCAAAACAGCGAAAGAGCAACCTGTGAAATTCTCATTGAGTCTCTCTAAGAAGGAAATCGAGGAGGATTTCATGGCGATGGTAGGTCAAAAACCACCACGCCGCCCGAAAAGACGGCCAAAGAATGTTCAGAATATCCTAGATGTAAGTAATAACAGATTTTGCAATTTGATGAAAATTAAGTTCGATATATTTTGTTATCGAGTGAAATTTGTTTAATTTTTGATGCAGGACTTGTTTCCTGAGTTGTCTCTGACTGAAGTGAAGGCTGAAGATTATAATGTCTCAGACGAACCTCCAAAGGTGTGATCACAATCATCTCTAAATCTTTGTCTTATAGTTCTACAAATATCTGATTCTTTTGATTTTACAAAAATTTGCAGAGATGAGGATGAATCTGATGATTGAAGTTTGAGTTGCATTGTTGATATTTGAATCAAAAATTGAAAGTCAAATTTTGAAGATCCTTGAAAGCTCTGCTAATTCTTTTGTTCCTATGATCATATTCTTCTTTCCAAAAATTGTTTCATATGCTTCATTTATTGCTATTAGATTAGATATTTGGTTTAATAATAACCGGGTTGTACCGGATTGTTTACTTTCAATTGTAAATCTCTTCTAATAATCAAAATCTTCCAGTTTATTTTCTTTTCAAGATCTTATCTTCATCTTTATGGATTCTTGTTTCTTAATTATCCTAATACTTAGCGTTTTTTATTTTTCCTCGAATTTCCCAAACAGAATTAAAATTTGAACGCTAATTTCTTAAAACTATCTTAGAAAAAAATTGAGACATAAATCTTAGAAAAATATTTTTTTGCTTTTTTAAAAGAAATTTTGGGACCGGAATAAATATTTTCTCAACATTTTTTTTTTGAGATGAAGGAAAAACCATAAAATATTTCTTGAGACCAGTCAACAAAAATGGTTCCACTTTTCCGGAGTTTTTAGTTCTAAGTTTTGACCCAATCTCTTCGGTTTACTTCTTTTGGATCTTTATATTATTTCACAGTTAGTTTTTTTTTTCTTTTAATCTTTATATATTTTTATTATTAATTAAGATGAATTTATTTGACAAAAAAATGAAGATGAATTTAAAAGGGTTAAAAAATAGAAACAAAGAAACCTGTAATTCTCATTTGCTTATTCTCCTTCAACTGTTCAACATAGGACTAAACTGAACTTTTAGCTCTGAATATGTTTGTCTCTTCTTGGTTGAAACTTAATTATACAAATGATATTGGCTTTTCATCCCAAATACATCTTAACAAGAATTAGGCACAATTTTCTTAAAAAAAAAAGTGATGTCCCCAAATTTTATATTTGTCGAGATCCAAAAATTCTAAAGAATTTCGGAGATTGCCGGGTTTGTTTAAATTTCAAGCTTACATTTTTTTGGTCTCCCTTACGAGAGGAGTCAGAAACAAGGACCGATCAGATTTTTGCATTTATGAATCTATTAACCCTAATCATAACTTGCTTCCCAAGAAAACTAATTCCTCTAAATAAATTGTCAAAATCTTCTGTTTCTTTTCAGAAGATCAAAATCTTCATTCTCATGTTCAGTACATAATTATTTGTACACAACGCCGGTTTAGTAGGGTGGGCGAGAGGTGCAACCGTCTGAAGTCCACTGGAAATTTTTTTTTTTCTTTACTTTATTTCCTTATAGGTAAACAAAGTTTAAACTTTAACAAAAAGGATAAGAAGCAAAAAAGAAAATTAAGAGCCTTTGTTTGTATTTCTTAAAAAAAAAAAATCCACTTTGATTAATTATGAAATATTTTAATATGACAATATTTGTACATAAATACCCATTTGTAGTTGTCCGATCACCAAAATGTCGAGTTTATTCATAGAAATTATGCAAAAAAACAAAACTTCGAATATGCAAAAAGAAAAAAAAAACTACTTTAAAAATTCTAAGTGTTAATCAGAATGATCCTAAAACTTTTCTGTACAATATTACAATTTAGGGATAGAAAAAATACTAAAGAAACGAAAATTAGGAAGAGCATGAAGGCATCTTCAAGACTTATTTTGACCTTCATCATTTCTCCAAATCATCAATTGAAGAACTATAAAGGTTGATGATTTTGGAGAGGATAAAGCTGTGATTTTTATACCTTTGGGTCGTCTGGGACCTTATAATCTTTAGCCTTCACTTCAGTCAGAGACAACCCAGGAAACAATGTCTGCATCCAAATTTCAGTCGGATTAAACAAGAAATCGAACTAACTTTTAATCAAATTGCAAAAAAAGTCAATTAATACTTACATCTAGGGTTTTCTGAACGGTTCTTGGCCGCTTTTTTGGCCGGCGTGGTGGTTTGTGACCTAGAATCGCCATGAAATCCTCCTCAATTTCTTTCTTAGATAGCTTAACGGAGAATTTCGGACGCTGCTCCGTCGTCGTTTTGGATTTGACCAATTTGCCCTTTTCCTCAATATCATGTCCTTTATTGAACCTCTTGTAAGGGTTTTCCGAAATTGATTCCAAGCAAGTTGAACTCCGTTTCCTTAGATTCCAAGGCTTCACCGGAATATTCTCTTTATCCAAAACCGACTCTTTGGTTTTCACTGATTCGTCATTTAGCTCATCCAGAGCGTTCTTCTTTAACATCAATCGTTTGATTTCATCGGTAATCGCCGGGGATCGGGTCTCGCCTGAGCACCCAATTTCACCGGTTCCGCTACTCGTACAGTCGATCTTCTTGTACTTTAAATGTCGTTGAGTCCCCCATTTTAAAATGGATAACTTGAAACGGATTATATTCGATCGCTCAGTTTTTGTCGACATCTCTCCAGACAATAGCAAATATCGGAGAAACTGTTTTCAGGCGATGTTTTGTTTTCTTTTTCAAATTGAGACTGATTTCAGAGGAAGAAGGCCTGTTGTATATATAGCGAAAGAAAGTGTTTTTTTGGTAAAACAATGAAAGATCAGAGGGTATTTTAGGAAATGTAGAGGATACTTCGCTGAAATGGGCATGTCTTTTCCCGGGTTCTGAACATTTCCATTTTTTCAAAGCGTGTTTAATAGCCGTTGGATTGTTTTATCATTATTTTCAACATTGGTCAATCGGACTAAATCCTTTTGTTTTTATAACAATCGAAATTATATTAATTTCTCTGTCTACTAATACAAAAGGCAGGAGCCAATCTTCTAACTTGTACGAAACAATTGCATCATAATATGTGAAATTGTGGGCATGACTTGCAATTGCATCAGCTGTTTAGTTGAACTGTCTTGGATTGTAGCACAAAGAACTGTCGGGGAAGTCCTTCCGTAGCCAAAAATATATCTAATCGATAGTATCCTGAAATCAGATTAGAGCAATCAGAGTGAAAATAGATCTTATTGAAACCCAAATAAGGCTTTCTCCTATGTCTATAACACCTATTGTAATCTTGGTAGAAGCTTAGCTCTACCCAATATAGAAGATCTTCTTTCCAATTTCATAAAATTCATCCAATCGAGCTTCTCTGACCATGTTAGTATTATATATAAAAAGTATAATTGTAATTTCATTAAATTATAATCCACTTTTTACTATATTATTTAAATGATTGTGTATAATTATACTCAATGTATAAATTAAATAATAAATTATAATTTTCTTATTTGCTATAAAAAAACCAAGATAATTAAAAAAAAAACTAATATAATTATTACATGAAACCATGTAATATTGTATATGAAATATATAATTGTAATTTTCTTAAACTTGGTTTATTTTAAGATAGTAATTATAAAAGTTTACTATAAACTTGGTTTCTATATGACCCACATTTTATAACAAATTAAACATAGAAAAAAAAATTAATATATTTTTTGTTAAAATAATTTTAAATGTTTAAATTTATAAAAACTTTTAAATATTTTTTTTGAATTTTTTTAATGACTAATTTTTATATTTGTACTTTAGAAAAACTTAATTTAAATAATTATTTTTTAATTTAATTATTTATTGACAAATTTAAATAACTTTATAAATATGAAAATATTAGCTATTTAATAGTTAGTAAAATAATAACTAAAAAGATAATAATTAATTAATATTATTTAATTTAGTCATTGATTATTCAATTTGAAGTTGACAAAAATATTCTCCTAACATTCAGTTTTAGCAATGATATTTTATGTAATATAATATATTAAATATTTATTTTTCTAATATAGTTTATGTAGATTGCTATAATGTAATCTTCAAAAGTATGGGTAATGTGTTTTAGTGACTAATTGCGAAAATTATAACTATAACTTTTTGTCATCACTTACTATAAATTTGAGTTTTTTTTCATCATTTCAACTGTTAATTCCTAATTAGAGACATCAAGATTAAAACTCAAAACAAAAGTGATAACAACTAGACACTTGTTCTTCCATTATAAATATACGAGTTTAGAGGTCGCATTCTACATATACATAAAAATAAAAATACCTACGCCACAAAAAGACTTGAAAATCTCTCTCTAATTTTTTTTCATTATTTTGTGTTTTTCTTTTTTTTTTTGTATTTCTATGAAAATACCATATGATCTTAGCCTCTTAGGTGACACGAAAATATACAACAATGTAGTTTTATTTTAAGAGTATGATCGTATAAAACTGCCAAACTACATACAGCTAAAAATTTAAAGATGAGAAATGACATACGTTATATATTGGTTATAAATATTAAACTATGTCAAACTATACGTTATATACATATTCCTTTTTTTCTGTTCTGTAAATACAATATTCTTTTAACAGAAAGACTAACAAAGTTAAAAAGAAAAGATCATCTACTATATATTAGTAACGATCTTCATATAGGCTATGGGGTATGTAAAGAAAATGAGATAGACCATTAGTCCATTAGTAATAATTCATCCGCTTTGTATCATTACAACCTTCAAATAATTGAGTCAAAGCTTCACATAACTATATTATAAAATTTACAATGCACCACTTTTATTTTATTTTTAATTGCCAAATTGTTCTATTGAATTAATAACCGATCTATTTATTCTATACTAAATCTAATTTACACCGATCGATTAAATATTATATAAACTATTTCTATAGAGGATCAGTTAAAATATTAATATTTGCAAATTTTGAGATTAAATTAAATATTTTTTTTTTAAATCAACATCCATAATTTCTTAGAAATATATATTACTCTGTTTGGTAGCAATAGTATAATTTTGTTTTTATTAGTTTTGGAGTTAAAAACAAATCGCCATGGATTCGGGAATCTCATATAATAGCACCGCCAATATTCATAGTAACTCAACGACACGTGTCAGCGTCTAAGAACGTCAAAAATATATGTGGGACCTACCTACCAACAGAATATATATCTTACTGATTTGTACGGCTTTCTTCACAAAAATAAATATCTCTCTCTCTTCCCTCCCGTACTGTTTTCAATTCTCCAGGTCTACTCGACGGTTACAGTAAATCTTCCATCGTCTCCTCAGTTTTTCTCAGAAATCGCTGTTCTTCGACACGATGACGGATACTACAGACGATATCGCGGAGGAAATTTCGTTTCAGAGCTTCGAGGATGACTGCAAGTTACTCGGAAGTCTCTTCAACGACGTTTTGCAGAGGGAAGTTGGAACCGATTTCATGGAGAAAATCGAGCGGACTAAGATTCTCGCTCAGGTTTGCTTCTAACTTTGTTTTCGGAGCTTATTTGTGTTTGTTTTCTGCTCGATTTGTACTCGGATCCGTCTGTAGAAGTGAAATTGAATTCTCTCGCTGTGTTAGTTCTGATTTCTACTTGTGGAAAACATAGATGTGGAGGATCTAAATGATTTTCAGTAGGAGACGTCCTTTTTCGAATTACTTGAGGTCGACGAAATGATTTTGCATGACCTAAATTCGTTCGAGATTTGGAATATGCGTTTTAGTTATCATTTTTCCTACTTGGAGACTGGATTCTAGAGTTTAGCGATGAGATGTATTTAACTGCGTATAATATTGCATTTCTTAGATAAAGATTAAGAAAATCCCGTGATGATTTTACTTTGGTTTGGCTTTTACTTTTCAGAGTGCTTTAAATCTTCGTTTGGCTGGTATTGAAGATACGGCAGAACTTTTGGAGAAGCAACTGACTTCTGAAATATCAAAGATGTCACTGGAGGAAGCACTGACTTTGGCTCGTGCGTTCAGCCATTTTCTAAATTTGATGGGCATAGCTGAAACTCATCACAGGTGAACCATAAATGATTGACCTCCACGTGTAAAAACAATGAAAATATTTAGTCAGTAGTCAGTGATCTTTATTACAAGCAGGCAAGCAGGCCCGGCCTTGATATCTAAAAAATTGTGGTGGCTTCAGAGAAATCCAAAATTTGGGGCCACTTGTAAGGAATTTAGAAAAAAAAAAAACCTAAAGCTAATATTAAATATTTTTTAAAAGTTTTGGAGCCGATGTCAATGTTTCATCTCGCTCTACTCAGGACAGGGCCTTGATCACAATATGAAGTGGGAATACTTGAAGAAATTTTTGTTTTGCTTAGCTCCTCTTTCAAACCTGAAAGTCGGCTTTATCATTTAAGCAAAATGTTTTCCTATTTATAGGGTTCGCAGAGTCCGTAACCTTCCACAACTATCAAGGTCGTGCAACGATGTATTCAGCAAGCTATTGCAAGGTGGCATTTCTCCTGATGAGCTTTATGACACAGTTTGCAAGCAGGTACTGCTATTCCTCTTCCTCTTCCTCTTTCATCTTTGACAGTTATTTTATCCCGTTTCAACATTTCTGGTAAACTGCTCGGTTTTAATTGCAAGATTGAGTTCAAAGCAGTTCAATGTGAATTAAATCCATTTTGTTTGTCCTTAGTTTGGTGCTTGTTTTATAACTAAACTTCTTTCAATGCAGGGAGTTGAAATTGTTCTTACTGCACACCCTACTCAAATTAATCGGAGAACCTTGCAGTACAAACATATTAGAATTGCTGTAAGTTTTTGGTAATGTTGTACATTGATTGCTATATCTGTTGCAAGCAATTCTAGGTTTATGGTCTTTCAACATTTGCAGCATATTCTAGAATATAACGATAGACCAGACCTTGGATTTGAAGATCGAGAAACAGTCATTGAGGATCTGGTACTATCTTCCTCAGAATCTTCTCTAAGTTTTCTCTTCTGAACCATACTGCTAAGAATTTCATTTCGTCTAAAAGGTTAGGGAGATAACTTCACTATGGCAGACTGATGAAATTAGACGTCAGAAACCTACTCCTGTTGATGAAGCTAGGGCTGGTATGTTAATTAAAAGTTGTAATTATTTGAGAACTGCCATTTGTGTTAAACTACGGGTTTGCTACGAGTATATGCTATTCCCTTTTGTCAGGTTTGAACATTGTTGAGCAATCCCTTTGGAAAGCTGTACCACATTACTTGCGCCGTGTCAGCAGTTCCTTGAAGAAGGTGTAACTTATTTTTCTCACTTATTTGCAAATTCTGTATGCTAAAGTAACTTATATTGGCACAATTTTATTCTCAATGTCTTTTTCAGTTAACGGGGAAGCCACTCCCATTAACTTGCACTCCAATAAAGTTTGGTTCCTGGATGGGTGGTGATAGGGATGGAAATCCAAATGTTACAGCAAAGGTGAGCCTTCTGTATGTTACTTTTCCCTGAAATAGCAATTTATGTATGGGTGAGAATGAGAGCTTTGCCTGGAAATTTACTTCATTCTAAGACAGTTTTACTGTTTGGCTGCTATAGAGAGATATTAGGATTAACTTGCTAACACAAAATGATTTTATCAATAAATTTCCAGGTCACAAAAGAAGTGTCGCTTATGTCTAGGTGGATGGCTATCGATCTGTACATAAGAGAGATTGATAGCTTAAAATTTGAATTATCAATGAATCGATGCAGCGATAGATTGTCTAGATTGGCAGATGAAATTCTTGAAAAAGGTATGTTTCTTTCTGGGGGACATCTCCTGTCTCAGTTTTCTCTTGATATTTGAGGGCACAAATCTTCAAGATGTTTAATTTTAACCTCAGAAACTTCTGAACAAGAACAGCTTGAAAATTGGGGTCAGAATGTTGGTCTAAGCCAACCAAAATCTCCAAGCCGGCATCTACCAACTAAAATTCCACCTAGAGCTGACCTTCCCTCAAGCGCTGGTAAAGAATTCATGCATAGATTATCCTCTTATTAAACTGAACATACAATCATGCATACAGACTTCTGATATCCTACTTGTAGAACGTGGTGAATCACAGTATCCCAAGCTTGAAATTCCTGTGACAGATTATATGCCACTCAATCGTAAGGTGAATCAAATCTCTAGAGAGAGACATATGCATACCTCGTTTTTTTCTTCATATTTTTTATTCTGTATTGATGTGGCTGAGTTTGTTTGTACTTAACACTCTGCTTGACTTTCTTTATTTTCTAGGATTTTCAAGGCATTTCCGATAACAGCTCTGGCCAATGTTTGCAAATTAAGACAGCAACCGAAACTTCTGTCAACTCTAATGGTTCTCAGCAAAGTCTTACTCCCCGGGGTTCTTCATCCCCATGTTCTCAACTTCTCATTCAAAGGAAACTATTTGCGGAGTCTCAGATTGGGAAGACCAGTTTTCAGAAGCTATTGGAACCACCTCCACCTAAACGAGCTGGAATTTCTCCTTATCGGATTGTTCTGGGCGAAGTAAAGGAAAAGGTGCTAATGATCCTTCTAAACTTTTCTCACTAGCTCATGTAAACGAGATAAATTAGCATCTTTAAAGATGTGAAAGAGCTCATGTTCTTATCTCCAAACGGCATTTATCTTCAGCTACTGGTTAACTCAATAGCAAATCTTCTCAATATTACAAATTTATAATAACCATCTGTGAATACAGCTTCTGAAGACACGTAGACTTCTGGAACTTCTTCTTGAGGGTCTTCCTTGTGAATATGATCCCTGGGAGTACTTTGAAACATCAGACCAACTCCTGGAACCACTACTTCTATGCTATGAATCTCTGGTAGGATCTTGCTCCATGTGAAATGGACTTCTCATTAAGAAACATGACCTTTATATGTGAAATCATTACTTTCTCAGCAAACATCTGATGCCGGAGTTCTAGCTGATGGCCGGCTTGCTGATCTGATCCGTAGAGTTGCTACCTTCGGAATGGTTTTGATGAAAATTGATTTACGACAGGTGTGTTTTTTCCTTCTTAATCTGGCTTTCTGTCTGTGATTTATATTTGATCTGAGATTCATTGATCAGGAAGCTGCAAGGCATTCTGAAGCTTTGGATGCGATTACAACATACTTGGACATGGGCACATATAGTGAATGGGATGAAGAGAAGAAACTCGAGTTTTTGACAAGAGAATTGAAAGGGAAACGTCCTCTTGTCCCTCGAAATATTGAGGTCAGTGAGCCTTCGCCATGATTTTTTTGTTTTATGTTAGTACTTGAACTTATATTACTATTAGAGCAAATGGAGTTATCAATAAATTTGTCTGTTTTACTTCAAGGAAATCCAGTATTATGTTTCCAACACTTTTTCAGGTTTGTCCTGAAGTGAAAGAAGTACTAGACACCTTCCGGGTTGCTGCTGAGCTAGGAAGTGAATCTCTTGGAGCTTACGTCATTTCCATGGCTTCAAAAGTATGTCAGATTTGAGTTGTTTACAGTCGTTTCTTTGCTGAACATAACGTGGACAACTAGCTAATTGAGATCTGGAGCGAAATGATGACATTGATTTGTTGCTACTTGTAGGCAAGTGATGTCCTTGCTGTGGAGCTTCTACAGAAAGATGCCCGTCTTGCCGTCGGTGGCGAGCTGGGAAGATCATGTCCTGCTGGAACGTGAGTCTAATTTCTTGAGGAACACTTCATTGGTTATCGCTTTTGCTCTCTGCCTGCTTTCTTATACTGATTAACTCTGCTGGAAGGCTGATTTGTTTTTGTGTTATGATAGACTGCGAGTGGTGCCTCTTTTTGAAACGGTGAAGGATCTAAGAAGCGCTGGATCGGTGATAATGAAATTGCTATCAATTGAATGGTACAGAAAACACATCAAAAAGAATCACACTGGCCACCAAGAGGTAGAGATACATAACTTTCAACTATCTCCATCTATGTCTGAAAACACTTGTAACACTATTTATGCGCAGGTGATGGTTGGATATTCAGACTCTGGAAAAGATGCTGGACGCTTTACTGCAGCATGGGAACTTTACAAAGCCCAGGAGGATGTTGTGGCTGCTTGCAATGAATTTGGCATCAAAGTTACCTTATTCCACGGACGAGGAGGAAGTATTGGCCGCGGTGGTGGCCCGACTTATCTCGCCATACAATCCCAACCTCCAGGCTCTGTAATGGTGAGTTAGTTTCCCATGGACAGTATTTAATATGCCTTTATCTTGTTCTCACACACAGTCTTGCATTTTGTTTGCAGGGTACTCTCCGTTCCACCGAGCAAGGTGAGATGGTGCAAGCCAAGTTTGGGATACCGCAGACAGCTGTTCGGCAACTAGAAGTTTACACAACTGCAGTACTGCTTGCTACTCTAAAACCTCCTCAGCCACCTCGAGAAGAAAAATGGAGGAGTCTAATGGAAGATATTTCCAAAATCAGCTGCAAAAATTACCGAAGCACGGTCTACGAAAAACCAGAATTCCTCTCCTACTTCCAAGAGGCAACACCTCAAGCCGAGCTTGGTTTCCTCAACATAGGAAGCCGACCAACACCAAGAAAACGCTCATCAGATATCGGACCACTCCGAGCTATCCCTTGGGTTTTCGCCTGGACCCAAACAAGATTTGTTCTCCCAGCTTGGCTCGGTGTAGGAGCTGGTCTAAAAGGAGTCTGTGAGAAGGGCCACACTGATGATCTGCAAGCAATGTACAAAGAATGGCCCTTCTTTCAATCAACCATAGACCTAATAGAAATGGTGTTAGCTAAAGCAGATATCCCAATAGCTAAACACTACGATGAACAGCTCGTCTCGGAGAACAGAAGAGAACTTGGTAGTGACCTTAGAAAGGAACTTCTGACTACTGAGAAGTATGTGCTTGTGATAAGCGGCCATGAAAAGCTCTCAGAGAATAATCGGAGTCTGAAAAAGCTGATAGAGAGTAGACTTCAGTATCTGAACCCACTGAACATGCTGCAGGTTGAGATCCTCAAGAGACTAAGACGCGACGACGACAACAACAAGCTGAGGGATGCATTACTCATCACAATTAACGGTATTGCAGCTGGAATGAGGAACACTGGTTAAGGTAATACCAAAAACACTATGTTTGGTTTTGATTTTTGTTTTGAAACTATTGTGTGCTTGGAAACAACCTCTGTATATGACTCCTCCTTATTTCGTCTTTTCATCAATCTGATTCCTTACTTTTGGATCTTTAAGTAGTGGAATGCATTAGAATCACGAATTATGATATTGTATTGCAAATTGAGAATTATCAAAGTTCTAAATCATATGGGATATACATCATCATCAAAGTTTAAAATCATGTGTACGTCAAAGTATATTGGATCTCGGAATTTCAGAGATCAGTAAGGTCTAAATTTGTTGGTTTCACAGTTAGAATAAAGGCCATAAAGAGAGATCATGTCAAAATTCTTATATACTATCCAAAGAGGGAAAATTAATCTACATACCAGTCTTCTAATCTATCTCATTATAAACCATCTTGTAAAGATCCGGTTTGGATCCAGTTCAGTATAACTCAAGTACTTCTGTTTGTTTATTTTTAATTTTACATAGTTATACTTATACCAACTTGCTAGTTATAGGTAAAATTAACGAATTGACAGAAAACAAACCTTACATTGAGACTAGGGTAATGTTACGTAAATAGTATATTCATTGTAAAAATTATTTAAATATTATTATATTTTGCTCAGATTGTTTAAAAAAAAAAAAAAAAATTAGCCGGAATGTCATTTAACCGTTATTAAAAAATAATTGAAAAGGAAAATAATTCTTAGAAGGGTTCAATCTCATAATGTATTTTATGTAAATGTTTCGCCCCCAGTTTGGATTTATTAGCCTGTATAAATGTTTCAAATCTGTTGAAGAAAAACGATTTTTATTTTTATTTTTAGAAAAAGGTATATAAATTTTCTAAGGGATTGGAGGGTATTTGAGAATTTCATCCGATCAACGACGAGATCATGAGATTTCTTCAGTCTATTTGAGTTTAGTAACTTTGCTGGATGTAAATAGGAACAATTAAAATGCAGACTGGAGAAAAAAAAATGGTAGATCTGATCATTACAAGATTATGAAAAAAATAGACCGGAACTGAACATAACAGCTAAGTTCTGTTTTTTGCACCCTTGAGTATTAAGAAACAAACAATAAATATACAGAGTTTATATTATAACAAGGGAAGATTGTACAAATAGTTAGATAAAAACAATTTATTGCTATTTGAGATCAAGAATGTCAGAAGAATCTTCA
>OVAW01000125.1:0-23749 GCA_900406365.1 Heliophila coronopifolia | reverse complement strand
GGGAAATACCCATTCGGGCGGGAAATTTGCCCAGCCCTACTTAATACTTTAAGTTTGATTGGGTATCAATCAAGATTGATTGTTTTATAGTTTAGAGATTTTTACCTTATTTTTTCTTAAAAAATAATTGGGAAGTCGCTTTAAAAAAAAAAAATAATACTGATTGGGAAGTCCGTTAGTGAGTAAAGTATACTGAGTCCTGACAGTGACCTTTTTTTTTCCTACCGTTAAAGTTCGTTTCCGTTAACGGAGCAATTGATTGGTGCGTGGACATATACGCTCAAGTGCGCCACACGCTTCTCTTTCTTTTTGTCGCGCATTCAAAAACCGAAACGGATCACAAAATAATATTAAAAATCAAAGAAAAAAATTAAAGTTTGACCAAAATAAAATAAAATAAACATTTGGTGTAGAGAGAGAAAAAAGAGCTTCTTCAGTACTAAAAGCGAATTTGAAACCGACGAAATCTCCGCCATCGGGAAAATTTTCTGGAGCTGAAATCGCTGGTGACGATGGCGGATTCTCAGGGTTGGATTTCCGGAGCTTTTTGTATTGGAGATAATATAACTTCCTTCTTGGATCAACTGTCGAAAACCTCTGAAGAGGCTCATCGGGTTTAAGGTCTTTTACGTTTCGTTTTCTTATTGGATTTTGTCTTCCGCTGTGAGTTGCTGTTCTGGCGGCGAGTTTTGTGAAGATTATAGTAGATCTGAAGGATTTTGAAGTCGAGGAAAAGTGTCGGTGATGTCGATTTTCTCACTCGCTGGTAATTCACGCCTATCAATCTATCGAAGTTCAGTGATCTCAATTTTAGGGGTTTATGAATTCGAAGGAAAAAAAGTAGTGAACTCTTGGATTTCTATGCCTCTGAGGAGAACTTAGCTTAGGTCACTGATTTTGGTTAGTTTCCTTTAAGTCACTACATCGATTTGGAATCTAGTATGATGGTGCTCAAGATTTAGGTTTATAGTTTCTAAATATGGTACACGATTTTTGCTCTGGACCCAAACCTTAGATTACCCAGACTAGAAAGTATATTCTTACTGATTTGATTTTTGACCGTGCCTTTGTATCTTTTTATGGAAAATAGTTGGTAGGAATTCATAATGTTGCTCCAAGACACTCTTTTGATATATTGTTCTGCTAACTTTATAAACTGTAGAAAAATTAGTCTAAATGGTTGTAATTCTTTACCATCACTTAGGCTAGCTTTACTTCAGTTATTTTGTTACCTCTGTCTCACTATTTCTAATGATATATCAATTCCAGGCTCGCAAAGAGATATTCTGATAACGTTGATAAAAGTCTTGGTTTCTGTATATTGCGTGGAATTTCTCGTCAGCTTTCAGTTGGGTGATGCTTTATATGAAGGGCTGCCGATATCACCATCTTTATCACCCTCAACTTCAACAGCTGTCCCTGATCTGCCCCTACCAGCTGAATTTCCGCGGTTTCACAGAAAGTATTTAGCACCACAACAAGCAGAAGCACCTTGGCAGCATCCTCCCCGCTATAGTCGATTGGTCGCTTCTGTTCACCCCCCTACCAGCTCACATATATCCAAACCTTCCATGAAAAGAAATGCTCAGTCTCCTGGAGCTGGTTTGGTTGATATTGCTCCAGCACAATCTACTAATGGTGCACTTCCTGATGTCTTAATTCAGCCACCTTTGCCCCCCTCCATTTCAAGTAAGACATTACTCTATTGTATAACTAACATTATCGCTATAAAGAATAATTTAACTCCAATTCCCTTTATTTTCCATTTTGATTTGGCATTAGACCAGCAGTAACATGCAAGTTAAATACTCGTGGTGCTTCTTTCTTTATTCTTCCAGATTGTTGCAAGTCGGATATGGTGCTGAAGCGAGGAAGTATTGGTTGTCACTGCGCGTATCCTATAAAGGTGGATATCCTTCTCTTGAATGTTTCAGATACTCCAAGCTGGAATATGTTCCTGAACGAATTTGCTTCCCAGCTCGGTCTCCTACCTAACCAAATTGAGCTAATCAACTTCTATGTGCTAAGCTTATCAAGGATGAACATTTCAATGGATATCACACCTCATTCTGGAATTAGTTTTACAGCAAGTCAGGCATCGGCAATAAACTCTTCACTTATCAGCCACAAGATTCAATTTAGCCCTACTTTGGTTGGAGATTACAAACTTCTAAACCTTACTTGGTTTGAGGCCCCTGCACCTTCTCAAGGTAAACTACTTTTCTACAATTGTATCAGGGCAAGAATTCAATTGGCTGCTCAATTCTGCACACATAAGCCACTCTGTTGTCAAAATTTCATCACGCTTGAATGTGGCACATTAAATATGTCAACAACATAACCAGTATTATTTCCATAATTCTTTATATTTGCATTAAGATAGGTCTTAATCTGTTTGCAGCACCTCTAGTGGCTTATTCACCTCAAAAAGCACCACCCCAAGGATCCTCACCATCTACATCAGTAAGTTCTCCGGGGAAAAGAAAGCATCACAATCTTATTCTTATCTTTTCCGTAGCTGCTGGTGTGCTTATCATTGCCATAATACTTGTGCTTGTTATTTGTTCCCGCGCACTGCGAGAAGAGAAAGCTCCTGATCCTCACAAAGAAGTTGGTATGCACCTCTTCTCATTACAAAATTTACTCCCTTTTATGTTAGGCTCATTTTTATTTGGAATGCACCTCCTATTCTCGTGCTTGACAATCTTGAACACATCTTACTTCTTTCAGTAAAACCAAGGAGCATGGACGCCACTTCAGTAAGGGAGTCTCTTCCCCACCACCCAGCAAGTACACGATTTTTGTCATACGAAGAACTCAAGGAGGCAACTAGCAATTTTGTATCTTCCAGCATTCTAGGGGAAGGTGGATTTGGCAAGGTTTACAGAGGAATCTTAGCAGATGGTACTGCTGTAGCAATTAAGAAGCTAACAAATGGAGGACCACAAGGGGATAGAGAGTTTCAGGTGGAGATTGATATGCTAAGCCGTCTACATCATCGTAATCTTGTGAAACTTGTGGGTTACTATAGCAGTCAAGATTCTTCTCAGCACCTGCTTTGTTATGAGCTAATTCCAAATGGCAGCCTTGAGGCTTGGCTCCATGGTAATATATATACTTCACTTCCCTTTTCGCCTTTTTAAGATCTGACAATTTTTTATGCTTTAGGGCCGCTCGGGTTGAACTGTCCTCTTGATTGGGACACAAGAATGAAGATTGCACTTGATGCTGCAAGAGGACTTGCTTATCTTCACGAAGATTCACAACCATCAGTTATACACAGAGATTTTAAAGCCTCTAATATACTCCTTGAGAACAACTTCAATGCCAAAGTTGCAGATTTTGGCTTAGCCAAACAAGCTCCTGAAGGCAGGTGTAATCACTTATCCACCCGTGTTATGGGCACATTTGGGTTAGTTTCTCATCTCTCAAAAGTTTTCATATTTGACAGTATTGTAAATTGGCCTTCTTGGCCGGAAACGTATTGAAAATTGACAATTAGCCACTTATCAACTTTAGTTCTAAGAACTTTGAATTCTTATCGGTCTAATATTTTCATATACAATAATCTGGTAATTCCGTTAACCATGTTGGCCAGAAACTTGACTGGAATATTAACAATTAGTCAATTGTCAAATTTAGTTTAAGTAACTTTGAATTTTGAGCCGTCTATTGAATCTGTTTTCAGGTATGTAGCGCCTGAATATGCAATGACCGGACACTTACTCGTAAAGAGTGATGTATATAGTTACGGTGTGGTCCTTCTCGAGTTGTTAACTGGTAGAAAACCTGTGGATATGTCACAACCTTCAGGCCAAGAGAACCTCGTCACTTGGGTAAGTAAAAAAATCAGGACTGTATCAAATTATTTATGGCTCTATTCAAAAATTTTATATTTAAGAGAAAATAGACTTTAATTTATATATATAGTTAAGAAAATAATTAAAAGCAATTTTGTATTTGGTTTGGGAGCCTAGTTGCACGTATTAAAAGACTATCGTGTCCAAATCTTTTGTCAAAATCTTATCTTCTAAAGTCTTGAATCTAAAAAAAAGATATGATTTTGGGATGCAGACAAGGCCAATTCTAAGAGACAAAGACAGATTAGAAGAACTAGTTGATTCAAGACTCGAAGGAAAATACCCAAAAGAAGATTTCATAAGAGTCTGCACAATCGCTGCAGCTTGTGTTGCACCTGAAGCTAGCCAAAGACCAACGATGGGCGAAGTGGTTCAGTCACTTAAAATGGTTCAACGAGTCGTTGAGGATCAGGTTCTAAACAGTTCAAACAAAGCTCGTCCTAACCGGAGACAATCATCGGCTACGTTTGAGTCGGAAGTAACCTCTTCTGTGTTCTCTTCTGGTCCTAATTCTGGTCTAAGTGGATTTGATCATGAAAATATAACAAGAACAATTGTTTTCTCTGAAGATCTTCATGAAGGCCGATGAAAGAAGCATATGGCCTTTTTATTATTATTATTTATGTAAGATAATTTCTAGAAAAAGAAATTTTTGAGTTTGTGACATTGCTCTATTTGGATTATATAGGTTTTCTCATGTTTTTGAGAAAGAAGTTTTGTATATATGTTTCTTATTTCTCTTCTAGAAATTATCTTGGAATATCTTAATATCACTCTAGAATATTGGATCTCAAATTTTTTATGGCGCATTATTAACTTTTTTATTCGTTGCTAAACACTCCAAATTTGATAATTAACTCGTATAATTTATTTAATTTAAAAAAAATGGTTTAAAAAACAATTTATAGATCCAATTGTTTTAAATAAAAGGTGGAAATGTATCATTCAAGGGTTTTAACAATTGTTTTGAGTTGGTAATTTATAATATAATCGGTTTGTTAATCTCTTTTTAAATCTCAAATTCTTAAAGTATTTTCATTTTTTCAAATTAGTTTATATAGATTACTTATGATTAAAAAAATTCATGACATTCTATAAAGAAAGGAAAAGTCTGCGAATTTGAGATCGAATAATAAGTTATCATCCCAAATATCTTCTAAAATGTANGAATTTGAGATCGAAAAAAAAGTTATCATCCCAAATATCTTTTAAAATGTAAAAAAAAAAAAAAAAAAATCAAATATCTCATTGATTAACGAATAAAATTTCAATTACAATAAGTACTCGAAAGTCCAAACCACTAAAATTGTAAACAGAGAAACAGGTCAAGTATCCGGAACAGCCATTAAACCGGTTTCCGGTTATCGGAGTCCCCAGAGACGAGTTTAAACACAGATTGGACCAACGTAGACGAGATTCGAGTCGGAAACTTTGCAGGTGATCACTATCTTCCACGGCCTCACCGTTTATGTATAGCAACGAACTTTACCGAATCAAATTCATCAATTGATTAGCCTGATCCAATTTTCTTCTTGCATTTTCAATTCTCGTTTCTGATTCCGGTAACATAACTTTTACTTGGAAGCGAAATGGCTACGGAGGCGGCTCCGATGGACGAAAAGGCCAAGAGAATGAGAGATCTGTTGTCGAGCTTTTACGCTCCGGATCCTTCCATCTCCACGAGTGGTCCATCCATCAACGCCTCTTTCGATAACATCAACAGCACTTCCTTTGATGCTGATCAGTACATGGATCTCATGGTTAGTTCCATTCGGATTATGCATTCCGATTCTCTGAAATTAGAAAATTATAATAGGTAAAGCTGTTAGCGGGTTACATTGAGAATTCTGCTAAATTTTAGTTGTAGCTATCAAAGATCTTCTTGCAATGGTTGATAGTTCCCTGGCTCCATTAGTTTTATGAGGTTTCTGTTTAAGTCTGGTGATAGAAGTACGAGTGATCTAAATGAGAAACATATGCCAAAACTCTTGTGGTATTATTGGCTTGTGCAGATTAAAAAGTCGAATCTGGACGTCCTTCTGCAAAGGCATGTTCAAATGGCCGCAGAGATTAAAAATCTTGATACAGACTTGCAAACTCTAGTCTATGAAAATTACAACAAGTTTATCAGTGCAACAGACACTATCAGAAGGTAATTGTATGGTGCGTAAATTGTTTAGGGTGTTTACTGTTTAGTATGGATTCTTTTTAGCATTTCTACAGTTTTCCTGTATTATTTGATTTCACCACTCAAGAATGTTCTAAATGTTGCTTCTTTACCTTGTAGGATGAAGAGTAATATTTTCGGGATGGAAGGCAATATGGACCAGCTTCTTCAAAAGGTGTTTTTGAACACATAGATTACATGGTTTTACTATTGTATAAACATCTAACCCATAGTACGATGTCCTAACTGACTCCTGCAGATAATGTCAGTGCAATCAAGGAGTGATGGGGTCAACACTTCTCTTTTCGAAAAAAGAGAGCATATAGAGAAACTGCACCAGACACGGAATCTTCTTCGTAAAGTTCAGGTATGTAATGAGTCATTGGTGCTAGAAGTTCTTATATTTTCTACCGTTTTTTGTCACCTGATCGTTATAATAGCAGTATATTGCTTGTTATTGTGAACTCAAAACATATTTTCTTAAAAAGAGCAGTTCATCTATGATTTACCTGCAAGACTACAAAAATGCATCAACTCAGAAGCCTATGGCGATGCTGTCAGGTTCTATACTGGAGCAATGCCAATTTTCAAGGTTTATATATGTCCACTAATAACTTTCCCATTTGTTTTTGTTTCCTTTTAGTGTTACTAAGGCATTTTTCTTTATGAATATACATGGAGATCTGTTTGACAATATGAATTTCTCATCTTGTCCAGGTATATGGTGATACATCATTTAAAGACTGCAAACGGGCTTCTGAAGAAGCTATAGAAGTCATCATAAATAACTTGCAGGTGTACCTTTTTTTCTTAGTAGCCCGTATTAGCATGATTTAATAGAAGTGACATATTGGTTTTTACCAATATAAACTTTTTCTGATCTTTTTGTTGTTTGTTATTTCTGTGAATTCTGAATGTGAGAAACTGAATTTGTCTTTTTTACGACAGGCGAAGCTATTTTCAGATTCAGAATCCATACAGGCGAGAGCTGAAGCTGCTGTGCTTCTTAAGCAATTAGATGTTCCTGTTAGTTCTTTTTCTCGACTAAATTATATGGGACCTGTTTAATTTTTTTAAGCAACTACAATTTGGGTGAAGGCTGGAACTATTTACAAAGTTCCTAATGTTTATACTTGTTTCTATGCCACTGAATTTTTGTCCTTGTTGCATAGATGTCAAATGGTTTTTGTGACGTAGATTTGGATTGCACGTCTTGCAGGTTGATGGCTTAAAAGCCAAGCTGTTGGAGAAGTTGGAACAATCTCTTGATGGTCTTCAAATAAAGCCTGAGGAGTCAAGTAAACTTGCAGAGCGCAATTCATCTACAGATGCGGAGAGTAATGATCAATATCCTGCTAAAATTCACGAGGTAAACATGAACTATGCCACTTCCTTTTGTTTCTATTGATCGCAAGTTGAGATATAGTAATACTGCGTGTATTTAAGCACTGAGCAGCTGTGTTTCAATGGGTTTTTTCTCATTAGCTATCACAAATGATTTTCTTTATACTTCTTTTGTTCTGTCAAACTTGACAAGCATTTTTCTGCACTCTCGATATTTTAATGGTTGCACCATTTTTCCTGATAGGACGCTGTACGTGGATTTTCCGAGGCCATACGTGCTTATCGAGAAATATTCCCTGATTCGGAAGAAAGACTTTTTAAGCTCGCAAGAGCATTAACAAAAATGTAATGCTTTTTCTTTGATACATTTATCCATAAACAGAGACTTTTTGGTGTCTGGCCAGCGTAATTTCTAACACTTATGGTTGTTAGGCACTTTGATAACATGGAGCTATACATAAGAGAACGGGTATCTGCATTAAATTTTCTTCAAATTTTTCGTGAGTACTGTGGTTTTCTCTCCTTACGTGTCTTCTTTTTTCCTCTGAAAATCTGTGATTAAATCAGTCTAATAACCATGTAACTTATCTGTTTTCTGTTGGACATAGGAATTATATGGGAAGATGTGGTAATTATGGACGAGGTTCTACCTGAGGCTGCACTCTCTGATTTATCCGCTGAGGTTGCCCCCTAATTGTTTTCTGTAGCTCTCCTTTTTTGCTATGGAACTATATATGTTTACTAGTACTTGTCATTTCAGGCTGCACAGGTCACTCTTAAGCAATTTATTGCGAGGATGTTTTTTCATCTTCAACAGGATATATCAGGTTTGCTGTACATTAATATCTAACTGGATTCATAATTTCTTAGTAAGGGGAAAAGAGGGAATTAGTATAGCTTGAATATTTCATAGTACTTCTTGTTACATTGCCTTTTGAACTATTAAACAAAGGAGGCCAGCAAGCGACTAAAGTGTAGGTTACTGGCTTCATATAGTTTTACTCTTCGAAGAAGTAAAAACTAAAATTAAGTCTATTTGTGGCAGATACTCTCTTAAAATCTGATATCAACCAAAAAGAAGTAGTTGATGGGGAAGTGTTGAAAGTTGTCCTGGAAGCTAGCCGAAATGCGGTGCTTCAAGGCACTGCAGATATATTTCAGGCAGATTCCTTCTTCTGTTATTTATGATAATGTTTTAATTTGGCCATCATTTCCTATGTACATATTCGGTGCGTAAAGACACTTATACTTGTTTCGTAATTTCAGGACTTCCGTCAGATTCTTGATGAAAACACTGGAATATTCGTCGAGAAGAAGGACTTAATCATTGGTTGGATTCAGAAGGGATTTCAAGACTTTTTCAGGTCGCTTGAAGCTCACTTTCTTGTACTTTCTGGAAAAACTAGCTCATCAAATGATACCGAAGGAGGTTCAATAGAGGGAAAATCGAGTGAAAAAATCCGGGCTGGACTTATTCTTGTATTGGCTCAGCTCTCTGTCTTCATCGAGCAAAAGGTCATCCCGAAAATTACCGAGGTAACTAATCTTACAACTAGTTGAGAAATTTAAAGTTTCAACCACATGGTATTGGAATTGAGAAATTGAAAATGTTAATTCAGGAAATAGCTGCTTCCTTCCCTGGTGGAAATTCCAAAGCTTTTGAGAATGGATCTGCTTTTATTCCTGGAGAACTTTGCCGGATCTTCCACGCAGCCAGCGAGAAACTTCTCCAGCATGTATGAACTATACTTTAAAACTTGAGGTCGTTTACAAAAAAACTTAACATTAACTAACTAAATCATTTCATATTACAGTACATAGATACAAGAACACAGAAGATATCGGTTCTACTGAGAAAAAGGTTCAAGACACCTAACTGGGTTAAGGTATCATTGTTATGGTTTCTAATCTTCTTAGAGAAAAGCAATTTACCATTCATTTATTGTCCCGATGTGCATTGTTTTTACGGGACAATGAAGTCGAATTCTCGTCCTCAAGCATCTTACATAAATGACAGTATCACTTTGCTAATGGATCTTGACCTTTACCATTCAATTTTTTCTAATAATTTTAAATATTTTTACAGCACAAGGAAGTACGAGAGGTTCACATGTATGTCGATATGTTTCTTCACGAGGTTTGAAAACTCTTCTCTCACTAGATTCAATTCTCCGTTTGGTGTTTTGGGTTTCTCCAAAATATAACTAAAGAACTTGCGATAACTCTTTTTTTCTTTTTTTTGGATTTCGGCTTGACAGTTAGAAGAAATTGGTAAAGAAGTGAAACAAATATTACCTCAAGGGACTTTCCGTAAGCACAAGAGAACAGACAGCAATGGAAGTAACACTACAACGTCATCACGAAACACTACACTACATAACGATAAGATGGGTCGGTCGAATTCACAGAAAGCTCGGAGTCAACTCTTCGAGACACATATTGCAAAACTGTTCAAGCAGAAAGTAGAAATATTCACCAAGGTTGAATTTATCCAGGTAGTCAATAAAAAATATTAACCAAGGTTTTTTTACTCGAAAACTCATGTTTCACCGGGTCTATGTTTATAGTTGGCTCAGATCAAACACACATGATCTACATCTAAATCTCTATTTCTTTCTTTTGATGCTAATTACTTACAGGAATCTGTTATTACAACAGTAGTAAAACTCTGTCTGAAGAGTTTGCAAGAATATGTTAGACTCCAAACGTTTAACCGAAGCGGGTTCCAGCAGATTCAGCTAGACATTCAATTCTTGAAAGCTCCTTTAAAAGAAACAGCTGAGGACGAAGCTGCAATTGACTTCTTGCTCGACGAGGTTATTTCACCAAAAGCTTTTTTTTTTATTGTTAACGAAGGTGATCTAGGCTTTAACACTCGATTAATCCCTGGTATGAGAGATATTGTCGAGTAGTTTTCTCACATGTTTTCTAATAAACCTTACTCGCGACACCAGTGAAGTAAGAGTGAAAGTGATCCGAGTGAACAAAAAAACTTTTGTTTATAGCTTGTCTCTCATAACCAGATAAGAGTATTTGGGTATTTTAGAGTTTAGGGTTTACATGATTTGTGTCTAGATTTTGCTGCAAACTGATCACTCACTCTCGGCTCATGTTGTGTAATAAACAGGTGATCGTTGCAGCTTCGGAGAGGTGTCTGGATGTGATTCCATTGGAGCCTCCGATATTGGACAAACTCATACAAGCTAAACTCGCTAAATCTAAGGAGCACAACAACAACACTGTTTCCTCTTAAATTTTTATTTTTATTTTTGTCAATCTGTTTCTGTTACCTCTTAAATTTAACATGTCATTTTAATCAAACGATTTTTGCATCTTTTTTTTTTTTTTACACTTGTTATTATCCGTAGTAGTGTAAATCAAAGTCATTTCTTTTCTTTTTTTTCACCATCAAAGTCATTTCAAATTGAACTATTTGATTTATACAATATATTTAATTTTTGACGAAACAAACTAATTAAAATCTCGTTATGTACTTTTTCTCCTGATAAGTAAGCGACTAGATTCGTCTACTAGTAGAAAAGGGGTCTCAACGATAAGTGAAGACCTAATTTAATGGTACATTCGAAGTCTCTTTTTATATTCTTCGGTAACTGATTTTATGTAACAGAGAAAATTAGGTTGCAAATATTTTCATCAAGGAAAAACAAATTAAATCAACTTTATATAGCCACAAACAATTTAATAAAAAATATATTGTTTTTTTTTTTTTTGCTATGGTTTATGACTCGGATCAACGTCGTTCCTAAAACCTCCAAAAATTGTCGGGGTCACAGACAAATCTAAAATTTAGAGGTCCTTTTGAATAAAATTTCTATATATATATACAAAAAAGTGGAGTCTAAAATCTAATGTAAAATATTTTTTAAAATTTCGGGTCCAAAGCGAATATTTCGGTTTGCTCTAGTCAGACTCGGGTTAACTAGGATGACTTTTAACATTTTGAGGGACCAAATCAACATTTTTTTTTGTCAACCCAAATCGACATATTTTATAAAACAAAATTTATGCTTTTAGTACGTTAATAGATTGGTGTTAGGAATTACCCCTTCTAAATTTCTTATGTAAACTATGTACCTCCAACTTGGCTCATCGAGCCTCTTTAAGTTTTAATGATAATAAGTTGTTGAAAAAAAAAGATCGCTTTTAAGAATCAAATGGCCTTGTTGGATCATATTGTACTTTGAGGCCCATCATTAATACTATGCAAAGCCTCTCAAAATTCTTACAATTGATCATTATTAGTGAAGCTAACAGGCTTTTGAGCCCCTTGATTTATTCGGTAATAACACTGCTAAATTAATACCTAGAGAGGGCCGTTGTTTCCCGCCAAATCGCAATTCTCACCTGTGTATTTCCCGGTGAAATTCCCCCGCGCAACCTCTATACTCTATAAGCTTCCATCACTCTCTTTCTCACCTCATTCGCCGTTTGTCTCTCTCTCAACCTTCCTTTATCCCTCCCCGAAACTATCTCCTCGCTTGTTCCTCTCAAAATGGCGCCGTCTCGCCGACAAATCAACGGAAGGTCTCCGTTAGTGAATCAGCAGCGTCAAATCACTTCTTTCTTTGGCAAATCTGCTGCATCTTCTTCTCCGTCTCCATCACCATCTCCTCCTCTCTCCAATAAGAAAACCCCCAAATCTAACCCTAACCCTACTTTGTCTTTTTCACCATCTCCACCTCTCTCCAATAAGAAATCCTCCAAATCTATCCCCAACGCTAGTTCTGTCCCTCCTGCTCGTAGTCCCAGCCCCGGGCCGGAGACTCCTTCTCCTGTACAGTACAAGCTTAAGAAGCCCGTCCTCGTCATCGGACAGACACCTTCGCCCCCAAAATCGGCGGAAATTAGGTATGGGAACGAGGTCGTGGGAAAGCAAGTTAGGGTTTACTGGCCGTTGGATAAGAAATGGTATGATGGGAGCGTTACATCGTATAATAAGGGTGATGGTAAGCATGTGGTAGAGTATGATGATGGAGAAGAGGAGTCTTTGGATTTGGGGAAGGAGAAGATTGAGTGGGTGGTTGAGGAAAAATCAGGACTAAGGTTTAAGCGCTTGAAACGAGGCGCTTCGGCTTTTAGAAAAGTTGTGACGGATGATGATGACGATGATGATGTGGAGATGGGTAATGCTGAAGAAGAGAAAAGTGACTGTGATGATTCTAGTGATGAAGATTGGGGAAAGAATGTTGGTAAGGAGGTATGTGAGAGCGACGAAGATGATGTGGAGTTGGATGATGAGAATGAACTGGATGATGAAGAGATGGTGGAAGAGAAAGATGAAGAAACTCCTAAGGCAAATAAAGTTTCCAAAACTGATTCTAGAAAACGAAAGACTTGTGAAGTAATAAAATCCGGTGGTGATAAGAAAAGTAGGACTGATAAAGACATTATCTTGAAAGGTTTTAAGGCTTCTGTTGTGGAGCCTGTGAAGAAGAACGAAGAAGGTAATCGTAAAAGTCTCTTATTGTAAACATTACTTGCTTAATTTTGCATTTATTTTGTGATACTTCAAGTTTTCACCTTGTTAATAGCTGAGATCATGGAATTGTCTCTTGCTCTGACTTTGGCTTCAGATGGTTTTTGTTGTTGGTTGCTAACTTCTTGTCTCTTATTACTGCAGCTGATAGGGTGGTCAAGACTTTGGATGATAACATATTGGATGGGGATGTTCTGGCTAGATTTGGTGCACGTGATGCTGAGAAATTCCGCTTCCTAGGAGTGTAAGTCTTTCACAGTTTTGTTTCATATTAGAGGCTATTTGCTACAATGGTTAGGAGAAGAAAGAATCTAGAATGTGTATATGTATATATGTATATAAGTTTTATATGTGTCTAAAGCAACAATTATCTCAACTGGCAATATTTTTCTTTTAACTTCACAACGTAGTAGTAGTTAGCATGAACCCTGTTTTAGCTAAGTTTTAATTTGTTTCTTCTTTTTACTGGTGAACAGAGACCGAAGGGATGCAAAAAGGAGACGCCCTACTGATGAGAATTATGATCCAAGGACACTATACCTTCCTCCTGATTTTGTGAAGAGATTAACAGGAGGCCAGGTTAGAGCGCATGAAACCTGGTTCAGTAAATTTGTTGAAGCTAATCAACTTTCACTTATTTGATTTTGTGGCCATTTTTTAGAGACAATGGTGGGAGTTTAAATCAAATCACATGGACAAAGTTGTATTCTTCAAGGTAGATTGATAATTGCCATAACTTGTTGATTGGTTAGAGATTTTAAGATATAATGGTTTTCTTTTGGTTGCAATCAGATGGGTAAATTCTATGAGCTTTTTGAGATGGATGCGCATGTAGGAGCTAAGGATCTTGATTTACAGTACATGAAGGTAACCAGTTTGTTATAACTCATTATTTTTTATGCTTTCCAAAACATCTTACAAAACTATTGACATCAAATTTCACTAAATTAGGTCCTCATCATTTGTATTACACTATGTGCATTTCTCCTGTACTCCTCATTTTAATCTTTTCTCTTATAAAGAATCTGACATTGGTATTGTTTTTCAGGGAGAACAACCTCATTGTGGATTTCCAGAGAAGAATTTCTCTGTGAACGTTGAGAAATTAGTGAGAAAGGTTTGTTTTCAGATACATAGCAACTTCAAAGCTTAATATATATCTTGTTATGTGGAAAAGTCATATTCATGGGCAGAAGTTATACCTTGGGTGAAAATAAAGTTGATTAATTAAATGTTACAGGGCTATCGGGTTTTAGTCGTTGAGCAAACAGAAACACCTACTCAGCTGGAGCAACGCCGAAAAGAGAAAGGTTCCAAGGATAAAGTAGGTCTCACTATGAATTCAATTTAGCAAGCATCATCAGTTTCTAGCCAATTAATTTGATTGCTGATGCTAATGTTTGAAAATTTCAATAATGACTCCTAGTGACATTACTCTTTTTTCATAGGTTGTGAGGCGTGAAGTATGTGCAGTTGTTACAAGAGGTACACTAACAGATGGGGAAATGTTGTTAACTAATCCAGATGCATGTTATCTAATGGCTTTGACTGAAGAAGAGAGTTCAACTGAACAAAAAACAGAGCACAATTTTGGTGTCTGTTTGGTTGATGTTGCAACAAAGAAGATCATCCTGGGGCAGGTGGGTTTTAGTCATTGATGCATGCTTGCACTTAGTATTCATAACATTTCTCGAATCATTTCTTTTGGGAACCGTCTTACAAGATATTTTTCCATTTTTGACTTTTCAATTCCGTCTGACCGCTTTTTATTCAATTATTGCCAGTTCACCGATGATCAAGATTGCAGTGCATTATCTTGCCTGCTCTCTGAGATAAGGCCAGTGGAAATTATTAAACCAGCCAACATGCTGCATTCTGCAACAGAGAGAACAATAGTAAGACACACCAGAAATCCATTGGTAAATAGTCTGGTTCCACTTTCTGAATTCTGGGATGCTGAGAAGACAATTCATGAAGTGGGAATATTCTACAAGCGAATTAATTGTCAACCGTCTTCTGCTTATTCTGGGGAGGGGACACTACAAGGTGATGGATCCCTTAACAATGAAAATGGTTCAATCTTACCAAAAATGTTGTCTGAATTGGCAACTGGAGATAAGAATGGTAGCCTGGCACTCTCTGCTCTTGGTGGTGCCATTTACTACCTGAGACAAGCTTTCTTGGATGAGAATGTGCTTAGATTTGCCAAGTTTGATCCCCTGCCTTGCTGTAATTTCAGCAATTTTACGGAGAAACAGCACATGGTTCTTGATGCCTCTGCTCTCGAAAACCTTGAGATATTTGAAAACAGCAGAAATGGAGGCCTATCTGGGTAAAGTTTCTCTCTTTATAATATCAAGCATAAATGATAATTGTGTTCTAAATCTAATGTCTCTGTTATCGTTTGAAGAACACTATATGCACAATTGAATCAATGTGTCACTGCGCCTGGGAAACGGTTATTGAAAACATGGCTGGCAAGACCTTTGTATAGTCCGGAATTGATCAAGGAACGTCAAGATGCTGTAGCAATTCTGCGGGTGAGTCTTTAACTAAATTGCTTGACTTCAAATGCTGCTGATATGTGGTGTATGGGTTATAAGCAACTAGATACATTTCTCTGTTTCTCAAGTAGATAAATAACCTGTCAACTTGGTATCTCATTTTACCCTTCTTCATTTTCTGTTTTGCAATCCATGAGCAGATCTCTTCAGATTTACTCTATTTTCCTAGGATTATGGAAGTCCAATATCATGTTATGCCATTTTTTTCAATGGCGAATATTGCAATGACGTTTTCTTATGCTTTCAATCAACCATCTATTTCCAGAAATTATTTCCCTACTATTGTGAAGCTTACTCTGCTTCTTCAGTATGCAATGTGAAGACTCTCGTATATGCTATCAGTCTGACATCTCTATGTTTTATTGTACTGTCCCTACGTTCAGGGTGAAAATCTTCCGTACTCGCTGGAATTCCGGAAGGCTTTGTCCCGACTTCCAGACATGGAACGGCTGATTGCTCGAATCTTTTCTAGAATGTAAGGGATTAGCTGGATTTATTACTTACATCACATATTTATACTAGAGATCTACTTTAACATATTTGTAAAAAATTCACTTTGTTAAATGTTACAGGGAAGCTAGTGGAAGAAATGGAGATAAAGTGGTTCTATATGAAGATTCAGCAAAGAAGGAGCTACAAGAGTTCATATCAACTCTACGTGGTTGTGAAACAATGGCAGAAGCATGCTCTTCCCTTCGTGTGGTTTTGAAGCATGATAAGTCCAGGCGGCTGGTTAATTTACTAACTCCTGGTATCATCAGTACCCTCCATATTCACATTCTTAGACTGGCTAATCGCACACTATCTTACGTCATTTTTATGGCAGGTCAAAGTCTTCCATGTATCTCATCCGCCATGAAGTATTTCAAGGATGCTTTTGATTGGGTAGAAGCTCACAATTCTGGACGTGTAGTGCCCCATGAAGGAGCTGATGAAGAGTATGATTTTGCCTGCAAATCAGTAGTAACAATTGAGTCTAGTTTGACAAAACATCTGAAGGAGCAACGAAAATTACTCGGAGATGCATCAGTGAGAACTGCTTCCATGTTTCTTTTTAGTCCTTAAAAGTCTAACGAAATGAAGATTTTCTGATCAGAGCTTTGGTGATATTTTGTCTTCGTATCCAGATAAATTATGTTACAGTTGGAAAAGACGAATACCTCTTGGAAGTTGATGAAAGTTTAAGCGGGAATGTTCCTCAGGATTATGAATTATGCTCATCCAAAAAGGTAAAATTTATACCAAGTTTCACATTCTAAAGAAATAGGCATTTCACTTCCATCTCAACAAGTGATATGATGGTTTTAGTTGTGCCTTTTCTGCATTTCATGATTATTCCCTAGTGATCTTAACCTCGCTGTTAGGAGAATATAGAGTCTTGTAATTTCTGACATATAGAGATCCTTGATTTTTAATATGAGAGTTTCTTACTATATACTCTCTCTTCCAGGGTTTCTTTCGATATTGGACTCCTACCATCAAGAAATTATTAAAAGACCTATCACAAGCAAAATCTGAAAAAGAGTTGGCTCTAAAGAGCATTTCACAGAGATTGATTGGGCGATTCTGCGAGCATCAAGAAAAATGGAGACAATTGGTTTCTGCAACAGCTGGTATGGACACGTTCATGTTTCTATTAAAAATTGTTTAAACACCAATTTTGGTCTGTCTTTTCAGCATCTTCCTCCAGAAAATTTAACTTTCTTAGCCAATTCCTTTTAATTACTGCCACACTGGTGTTAGCTATGTAGGTCATGGTTTCGACCCTCTCCGTTGAGAGCCAGTTAGAATTGAGTTTGATTCCACACTGAAATAGACGTAGACATGCAGAAGAAAATGAAAAGTTCCCTGTTATGTGTCGTGTGGAATAAATCCTGCTGATGCATACTATAGTTCAATTACATCTTGTTAACATGATATTGATTGGGTAGAAAATTGTTTAATAGATTTAGACATGCAAACAAAGTATACACTTAGATGCTTCTGTAGATGCGTTACTGACTTGATATTCATTCTATTGCAGAGCTAGACGTGTTGATCAGCCTCGCTTTTGCAAGTGATTCTTACGAAGGAGTAAGATGCCGCCCAGTAATATCAGATTCTAGATCTGATGATGTTCCAAATTTGTCTGCCACTGGTCTAGGGCATCCAGTTCTGAGGGGTGATTCGTTAGGTAGAGGCTCATTTGTACCAAATGATATCAAGATAGGTGGCTCTAAGCAAGCCAGTTTTCTCCTCCTCACTGGCCCTAATATGGGCGGGAAATCAACTCTTCTTCGCCAAGTTTGCTTGGCTGTAATATTGGCTCAGGTAAACATATCACTGGCAAAATTTTGAAGGCAATGTACCTTGACCCATTTAATTTTGATGAACAAGACTTGAACAATGATGGACTGTTCACAGATTGGAGCAGATGTCCCAGCGGAAACTTTTGAGCTTGCGCCTGTTGACAGAATTTTTGTCCGGATGGGTGCAAAAGATCATATTATGTCAGGACAAAGCACGTTCTTAACAGAACTTTCAGAAACTGCCGTAATGTTGGTAAGTAATGTTCTACTGTTTGTCAAATTGATTTCAGAAAACCCTGTAATATTGGTGAGTAATGTTCATAATATGCAGTCATCAGCAACCCGAAATTCTCTGGTGGCCCTAGATGAGCTTGGCCGAGGAACAGCCACATCAGATGGACAAGCTATTGCGTATGTTGAATCATTATTGCGTATATCTCAGTTGAGACTTACTGTTATTGTTCAGTTTAGTTTTAAATTTTTTTGACTACTTTACAGGGAATCTGTACTTGAGCACTTCATAGACAAAGTGCAGTGTAGAGGAATGTTCTCTACTCATTATCACCGTCTCTCTATGGATTACCAAACCAATCCAAAGGTATTATGAAAGTTTAAAAGTTAAGATTTTCATCAATAGCACCTCTAATTCGCTTGATTCTGCAATTGAGACTGTCTGAAACTTAAAATCTGATGGTTCTGAATCTTCTTGGAAAGGTTTCGCTTTGTCATATGGCATGTCAAGTGGGAGAAGGAGTTAATGGAGTAGAAGAAGTAACATTTCTGTATAGATTGATGCCTGGTGCATGTCCTAAAAGCTATGGAGTTAATGTTGCTCGGTTAGCTGGTAATAAAAACATCAAAATTCACTTAATGGTTTCTTTTCCTTATCATTTTACTTAATAAAGCATTATTAGCTCATGATTTATATCTTTTTGGTTGAATGACCATAGGTCTTCCAGATTATGTACTTCAGAGAGCTATGATGAAATCCCAAGAATTTGAAGCCTTATATGGTAAAAACCATAGAAAAAACGATCGGAAAATGGTGAAATTGATGAAGAAGATAATCAGTAGTGTTGCATCAGATTCTGATCAGTCAAGTTTAAAGGACTCGTTGTCTGAGTTACACTATAAGGCCAACACATTTCTCCGGTTAGCCAACTGATTGAGGATCTCAATGTGTTTCCGATTTGCCTATTGATAAGCTAACTCATGTCAGAAATCTAAAACCAGAGTCAGAGGGAGATTTAATCTCTTGAGTAGATTCAGATTTGAGTCTTTTGTCAAGTTTTTTTGGGGAGTTTTCAGACTCTGTAAATCAGGATTGGTCAAATTTGTGAATATGTTGAATACTTGCAGTTTCTGTATTGTCTTTAAATGGTGAAAGTGAAACAAGTAGGCACAAGGAAAAGGCAATTAAACATTTGGTCATAGTATGGATCCCAAAATACCATTATATATTTATATTTGTTGGATTAAAAGGCCATATGTAAGTAGTGTTGACAAATGGATGCGCTGTGCGCTGTATGTCCGTGGATTAGTCCATCAACCATATAATTATATGGTTCAAGACTATCTGTAAATTAAATGTGCCAAAATGGAAGAACCAACCCGTCTGAGTCAAAACAACCCGTGTGCTTTGCGGTGCCGCTTGCCCAATGACAAAACATAAGACAAAAATTTCAGGATATTACTATGATATGAAGCTAATGTATTCCAAACAATTATTTAGAAGATAATATGAGCTTTCTAGATTAATGCAGTTAACAAGTTTATTTCAACAGAGATTGGTAACTGCATCAGCCAACACAGCATCCAACATCCGAAGAACTTAGCATTGGGAAAATCAAGTTTAAGGCATTTGATTTGGGCGGTCATCAGATTGCTCGCAAAGTCTAGAATGATTACTATGCTAAGGTAAGCAATTTTATGTGTTATAGCTTTTGCCATACAATCAGGCATCTTGGTTCTCGGTTTTTTTATGATCATACTTCGTACCTAATTATAAGTCCCCATTGAAGATTTCTCCTCATTTGTCTCTGCAATACTCCAGCTTAGATCATTATTACCTACTTCTTCCTAGTAAATATCATGTTTTTTTTTTAGTTTAGCTCTTATGCAATTTGCATCATGTAAGACAATTTTCTCTCTAGGGTAATTTCAAAGTTTTTCTGTTTGAAATTGAGTATGTAGGTGGGGACATTTCCCGCCTCATCCCATATTTGTTCTCAAATTCATGTCTCTTATGGAAATGCATTTTCGTATGGGATAAGCATTACATTCCTTTACATAAACCGGGAAGAGAATGGGAATGAGAATTTCTCAAGTCTCTTTTGGTAAAAGTTATATTTTTAATATATTAATATAATTCCGTCATATATTTAAATATAAAGAAATTAAAATTTAAAAATCTATTGCTTTTTCATAATTAAATTTGCGTATCAAGCGAAAAACTACATTATATATATATATATAATTTTGTAAAAAAAAACATTTTCTTATAGAATTTTTAAAGTAATCGATTGCATTTGCAAATTAAAAAAAAAAAATAATTTTTATTTTGATCTATCAAATATTAGCATTTGAGATCTTTGGATATTATTTTGATTGACGTTAAATTAATTATGTTGTTTTTTTTTTCTTTGTCCACTATTATGTTGTTTTTTTTTAAGAAAAAAAATGAATTATTTAATTATAAAAAACATAAGATTAAGTTTTTATTAAGAGTTCTTGTTCCGGTGCGTTCTGCCCCCCAAATTTCCATTATGTTTCCATTTCACGAAAATAGCAAGTTTAATAACCATTTACAGTTTAAATAAAGAGAGATTTTCCGATGTCTTGATCACCTGGTTTTTTTGTTCTTGTAGTTATTTTTCAACATTACATGTTTAATAATCTATTGTGTATATGACTATATGTTATTAAAAAAGGAATAAAATGCAAAATTCCAAACAATTATTAAAATATATGGTAATATATGATTTAAAAGATTTGTAAATTAAATTTCTCATTATTATAAGATTGGTAAATAATTTTTCTAACTTATTAAACATTAACAATTTGAACATAAACATTAATTTTTTAACAATATAAAAATAAATCATAAATAATAATATGTTGATTAAAATAATCGTAGTTTAATTTTTGTTTTATACTACAGAAAATAATAATATTGTAGTTACTGGTGGTTTTAATAATTAGAGTTTTATTTTGTAATTTTATTAGTTTTTTTCGTGGACTCTATAATTAATTTTTATTCGTTCAAAATTTGATTTTACATTTTTTTTATCCTAGTGTTTGAAAGTTTTTTTTTTTTTTTGAATATTTCTATTATTAGGGCAAGGAAAAAAAAAGTTAGGATTATAACTCTGTGAAGTTAGTTAACTAACCCCAGTAGAGAGACATGTTGTTGAACAGTTTTTCACACTTAGTGAATGTATAAATAAAATAAGTTTAAATACGTGTAACCGTTGGATCAAAAGCATTAAATGGTATTGCCTAGCTAATATAAATTCATACAATTTTAGTGAATATATATAATTAATTAATTAAGATAAGTTTAGTTACGTGTGTAAAAATGTAGATATAGATGTAGTAGCAGCAAGACCGTTGGATCAAACCTTTAAATGAATTCAAACCATACGTAAGATTACCTAATAAACCATATGAATAAATAAATATTAAAGTAAAAGGATGGAACCGTTTAACGAACTCATTACAAACCAAACCATTTCATATGTGTTACGTTATACGTCTTTATTTTATATATATACATTTATTTACACACAAATACTAATATGACCAATTTTATCTGAAAATGGGTAACGTAGTTGGCTCCCGGAAGTTAGATACACCGGCGATGGCTACCGGAAAAGTTGTATTATCCGACGGAAGAGTACAAAACCTAGAGGAAGAGACAACAGTGGCTGAAATCATGCTGGAAAATCCGCAACATTTGGTTGTTGAATTTGATCCATCTTCCATATCTTTCAACCGGAAAAAAGATGGAAATATGGTGAAGAAAAAGCTGATTCCTTTACCGGCTGACAAAACACTCGAGCCAGGTAAAATCTATTTGGTTCTTCCCGCCAAAAGAAGCGCCGCTAAGTCATCTTTTTCGGCCGCATTGATGACGTCAGAGGAGATGAGGAAACTGCTGTTTAGCGCCACGGCTATGGTAAAGTCATCTTTTAGTTACTATGAAGGGATACTTCCTTGGTTTACTACTAGAAGTTTTAGTAATAATAATAATGAGACGGTGGCTGATGCGGTGGTGGTGGATAATATGGTGGTTGGAAGATTGGAGGCGGAGACGGTGGAGGAAGGTGGGCCGGAGTTTTTGAGCCGGCAGTTGTCGGGAAGAGGATGGAAACCAAGCTTGGATCCGATTAAAGAGAAGAAACCAAAGAAGAAAATTCAACGGTTATTGTTTTAAAATACGACGCCGTTTCCGTTTTTATTACTTTTTTCAGTATTGTGTTGTATGTTTTTTTAAAATGTAATTTGTTTTTATTGTGTTTTTGTGATAAAATTGTAAATGGTTTCTTAACGTGCGTGTGTGTTAGTACGCCGGTCACGAGATACTCACGTGTCCTTAAACTCTCTTTTGTTGATTCCACTTGCAAAACAGTCGTTTGGCATTTCAAATAACAAAACACGAAAAAAGTAAAGTATAAANAAAAAAAAAAAAAAAAAAAAAAAAAAAAAAAAAAGACATTAAGTTCATTAAAAAAAGGGAAAAACGCGCATAAAAATCATTATGTTGGTCCGAATGTGCAAAAATAAAGCCAACGTTTTCATGCGAACTCAATGCTAATATTTTGTTCAGAAATATAAATACAAATTAAACTATCGATTAGTTTGCATTTTTTTTTCATTTCAAATACTTTTTTTTTGTCGGCCATTTCAAAAAAAGAATGTTATCAAATATAGTGTTTATTTACTTAATCAATACGACGACAAAAAAAAAATCAATACAATATTGTGTTTATTTACTTTTATATTATCAAAAAAAATTGTGTCAAAGTTTTCACTGTTAATTTAAAAAAAAAATAGAGGTTAGTTTCTTTATAACAAAGTTTTTTTTTGGTCAACTTTATAACAAAGTTTATCTTGTATTTTTTTTATAATTCAATTTATTTTCATTGTTCTCTATAATAATTATCTAAAAACATAATATGTTTGTTATTATCACAAGAATATCTCCCTAAATCTCAAAATACATATTTAATTAATATTTTGACAAAACAAAATTGAATTAAAAACATATATTTAATAATATATTGACTATAAGTAATTGGTTTCTGATTTTTCACAATTCACAATTATTTATTTATTTACATATTTACATATATATATCAGTATAATTTAATATAGACAAATAGAAGTCGAGTACTCACTAGTTTACTAAACAAATTAACAATTTGTGTTTCTATATAAAATCAATTCAACCAAAATTTATCAAAGATTAAAATGCTACTAACATTCATTCATAAAATTAATCAACTACTCAGTGTTAATTGTATTTGTAGATATATGTTGCATATTTGAAACTGTATAAACTATATCAGCAATGGATAATTCTACATGAAAAAAAAAATATATATATATATATATATTTTTTTTTTTTGGAAAAATATTTTTTTTTACATGTCATATTTGATATTCCTGTGAAAAAGGCTTTACATGTCATCGGATTCTCCGACACATCTATGAATTCTATCAGGTAACAAAATCTTAAAATTTAACTCCCTTTGTATTTTTACATTGCCATTGCACAATTATTAAGATAAAAACTTTTACAATATTTTACTCTTATTAATATAGTTTTTCTTTCCTAGTTATTATACCTATTTTAATAAATTTTACTTGTGTTGTCTTGAATTTATCAAAAGAAGTAATGATTAACAAAGAGTAAATTTGGTAAATAACATATTTTTAGCTAAACCGTCAATTATTTATTTACAAAATTTATTTTTTAAAACATCATATGTAATGACCCTCGCAAGAGCTAAACGGTTCGAAGGATT
>OVAW01000124.1:0-23761 GCA_900406365.1 Heliophila coronopifolia | reverse complement strand
AGATTTATCTTGCATTTTTTGGATAGTTCGAGGTTTTTTTTTTGCATTTTACCCTAAAAAAATATAGAAACATTTATACACTATCTCAAATAAAAGTGTAAACCTATTTATCAAAGTAATGAAAAATATAACAGTAACGAACTCAAGACAAAAAATTAGGGAAAAAAAGTTTAGAGGAGGCATAATAAATTTTAATTAGAAAAAAAAATTTACAAGCAAAACACACAAAATATCTCAGATTTTGGAAGCGCATGTAGCAATCACATATATGTGGAATGGCATGCCACACCCTAAATCTGATAAAAAAAAATCATGTAAGAAAACAATTTTTTTTTTTAAATGTTAAATTTTACTATGCCTCCTTCACCCATACTAATATCCATCACTAAATACAATTTTTTTGTATAAACCATTAAAAATAAGTAAAGTTAATTACTATTTATGCCATGAATATAAAAACGTGAAATGGGGGAAGATTTCGCCCACTGTAATAAATATTCATATTGTAATGAATAATTAATTTCGTATATTTATATTTTGCTGACAACAAAAAATCCCTTAGATTGACTGATCATGAATATTGAATTCGTTAAAGACAAAAGTTGTTGACACTAGAAATGGGAAGATGAAAGCTAAATATCTCACATTATATATTCTACTTTTTTTAAGAACCAAAAAATCTCCTCTTTTTTTTTGTCATCAAAATCTCCTCTTTATTTCACCTATATATCAGTTTCTCAATTTTAGTAAATATAATTATCAGAAAAAAGATGTGGTCAAATATATGGCTGTATAAAGTTAGAGCAAGTGGGAGGGGGGGGGGGGGGNNGGAGGGGGGGGGGGGGGGGGGGAGTTAGAGCAAGGAAAAATATTTTATCCAACCCAAATGTTTCAAAACATATTTCTAAATCTAATATTAGATTTTGACTCGTTTAAAAGAAAAATTATATTAAATTTTAGATTTGTTTTGAACCGAAAATTTTAAAAAACTATTCGCTTACTTTTAAATCATGTCTAGCGTTCAACCCGAAATAAAATTAAAATAAATAGAGCCATTAAATGATGTAGGTGAAGTTGCATGATTTTTTATTTATTTTTACAGTAAATGTAATTTAATGCTGAGTAAGTTTTTAGATGACAAATTCAATTGAAAACTAAAAATCCATGTGAAATGTGTCAGAATTATTTGAAATCTTTGACTAATCTAAAACCGACAAGACATTAACTAAGTACATTAAGATATTGTACTGCAAGTAGATTTAACTAATTAAAGAAACATTTTAAGAAAACTTAACTGATGAAAGGCGGCTGGATTTTTGTAAAGAGAGCTACTGTAGTTTTGTGTAGAAGCTGCCTTTTTAATTGCTGCTCTTGCTTTTGCCAATTCTGTTTCTATTTTATCCAATCCACTTCTTTTCTTTTTCTGATCAAATAAAAAGTTCTTTTTTTAGTACTCCTTCAGTATTTTACAAATGTTATTTTAGAATTTTACACACTTATTAAGATAAAATTGTTTAGACAATGTTAACCCTATTAAAACATAATCATTATACATATTTTAATTTTTTTTTTATATTTTTGTCTTGATATAATAAAAAAACAATCATTACTTAGGGATAAAATTGGAAAAAATAATCATTTTTTTACCTAAAATGAAATTTATTTATTTACAAACACAATTTTCTAAAACGACGCTTAAAAAATACAGATAAAGTATTAGAAAACAATGAAAGGTCAAAATTTTATTATTTAACTCGGTTTAACCATCCAAAAGAAGTCGTAAAAGTTATGAGTTCAAGTATCGAAGTTGGAGAAGAGATATATCTAATCCCGTTGAAAAAAAAAGAAAGACAAAACTAATCTCTTCTGGTCTAAAAACTCTGAATTAGAAGTCATCACATTTCGTCCTGTCTTGTCCTAAAAAAATTAATTTTCCGAACAGAAACAAGAATTCTCAAAATTTTGTTTAAAACAAATATAGAAATTTGGTTTATATATAATTATGACATATGTTATATAGTTTTAATTTTTTTTTATATATTTATATAACCATACATAATATCTAAAATTTTAGGATATTTATCTTAAACAACTTCCGCACATAATTTTTTTCGATACACCTTTCGTAAAAACGTAACATCAATTCATCTTTGATAAAAAATTTGAGCATACTGATCGCAATAAGAAAAATGTTTGAGAAGTGTTTATGATAAAAAAAATTATGAGAAATTTACATGAGAAATTGACCGAAAACTTAATTAATTAACTTTATGATACTTTTTTTGAAACTTTAAACTCACTTTTCTATTTTGACAGGAAAACATGTTTTTCTATTATTTTTTTTTTCTACTGGTTTGACTACTATTTTTTACGAACTTTTACACATAAGTTCGAACCCTATAAGGGTAGGTGACATTTTGTGTATTCTGACAATTACGCCAGATCAGTTTGTCAAACATATTTTTCTATTAACTTAGTTTTATTTGGTAGAGAATGAAATAAATAATAATAAATTGTATCTATTTATTTGATGAATTAAATATTAATATTTTAAATTGTTTATCACTTATATTAGTTTATTTTATGGTTGATTGATATTAAATAAATAATATTGGTTTTTTTTTTTTAATTTTGAAAAAATTAATTATCAAATAAACAAAGTAAAAATAAATTCGGGAATTTCCGTTTCCTTCCCGTCTCCAACATTAAACAGGACAAAAAAGATAAGTATTTTAGTTTTAGAATTCTCGTCACGTTCCCTGTCCCAAAAATTTTTGTTCCGGATTTCCGTTCATCGATTCCTCCTATGAACCTAGATTTAAACTTCTAGGTGACAAAAAGAAAAGGATTCTTTTGTTACAAAAAAGTTTTGGTGAGTTTATACGTGGTAAGTAACGAATCTATTATAGAATTCTAGGAAAGAGACAAAAAAAATATAGGTATAGATATATATGAATTTTTTTATATATATATATACATAATTATTTTTTTTCTAAATTTACAGAGACATACATCTCTATAGAGGATATGTAGTTTGAAAGAATTACTCCTATTTTAAATAATATAAAAGGATTAGAAAAAAATAAGGTTAATGTTTTCTAATTAACTCGGGTTTAGGTAACTAACAGTTATGATTTTCGGTCCAATTTTTTTTTTTTTTTTATGAATTTACACTCGAACTTCTTGGTTAAAAAAGTATTTTGTTTGTAAAAAAAATTTGCTTTATTTGTAGAACTTGTTCGATCAACAAAAATAAATTAAAGTTTATTTTTTATTTTAGTTTTTTTTGTCATAAAAATTAAAATTTCTTCAATTTCTATCAAATAAAAAAAGTCAAAATAAAACTACAATACCAAAAAAAAAAAAAAAGTTAAATTGACAAAATAAGTAATAATTACATACCCTGATAAGACTTGCTTTACTTGTAAAACTTGAAGACTTGTTTTGTTTTAATTGATCAAAGGAAGTAGTATTAGACACCGAAAGAACAACACTCATGTTTGTTGTGTTTCTCTGTTCTTGAGGATTAGAGACAAAATCAAAGGTACTGTTTGTTGTGTTTCTTTGTTCTTGAGTAAAAGAGACAAAACCAAAGGATGTGTTTGTTGTATTGCTCTGTCCGAAATCAGACAGTGGAGATATAGAAAAAGAAGAAACTGAATATTGGGTTTTGTAATCATCGATGAAAGATTTGTTAGAAGGCTTTGTGTTGAGAAATAGTGAAAGAGAAATCAGAAAAACAGAGATGGAGAAAAGAGTGAATAAAGAAAGAAAGCATCGTCTTGATCTTGGAGCCGCCATGTTTATGTTTCTTTGCTCTTTGGAGGAAGACATATAATAATATTCTTATGGAAGAGATGAGAAAAGAAGAAAAGTCGTATAAAAATAACTTTGTTTGTTATGTCTTATTCGTATATTATTAGTGAGAGAAATGAGTATTTTTGGTTCACCAAGCAACTTGCTTATTATTGTTTTTTTTTATTATTTGGGATAACTATATATTTTCTTCTGAATTAGAGCCGTTTCAACAATATCAGGCGTTTGGGACGAAAAATAAAAAATCTCTCTAATATTACACTATGATTTTTTTATGGGCTGTTAATATCATATTTTATGGACAAAAAATGGCCTATTTGTAAGTTTTTTTTTTTTTTGCAGAGAACCCCGACAGTCACATCTTTCTTCCCTCCTCCTAAGACGGTCTCCTCTAAATTATACAATTTCAAACCCGTAGAATGCCAATTTCTTGCCTACTTAATTTTCTACTAAATTTGTTAAAATATGTAATTTTATTTTTTTCTTTATATAAGATGTTTGGAGAGCAAGTAAAAATATTAATTTTGATTGGGGTGATTATGACAGCGTTATACAAACCAATATAAGTAATATATGTTATTTAAAAAAAATTAACAAAAATTTGTTAATTTTTTGTTTTTATAAATGCAATTATAATTATAAGATTGTCTCGATTTGTTTGTGTTAATATTTTGTTTGTAGTGTGATTGGTTAGAACATCTTTATTTTAATTTTTTTGCAGCATATTAAGTTTTTTAAAGTTGATGAAAAAAAACTTTGAAATAAATGAGTTTTGGTTCAGCAAGCAACTTGCTTCATATTCTTTCTATTTTTTATTTGATATTCGGTCGTACTTAATTTTATAATTAATTTAATTGTTTCTTTATTTATAATCAAACATTAATGTGAGCAATTTCCGTACGTTTACGTCACACGTTTACTTCTATTTTGTTTTTAGTTGACATCACAGCCTAATTAATTTTAGGGATACGCAAACCGAAATTGGGATATGATTTTTTGGCAACGAGAATTCGGAAAAAATATATAAAGTATGTCACAAGATCGATTTTTAATAGTATTAAACGAAATATTGGCTTTTTCCCGAAATTTAAAAAAATATTTTACATTACATTCTTTCCGTTTTTTTTTAAATATTTTTTTTACTATTCAAAATGACACTATATTTTAGATTTATCTCAGGTGTAACATTGACTGTCTATATAATGATCAACTAGAAAAAAAATGGAAAAAAAATGTTCACATGATGGTGGTATTGATAATGGTAATGGTGGAAACAATGATGCCTTACTTTAACGTCAGCACATGTGCAAAATTGTTGTACATACACCTTTTACCTTTTGGTACGTGTGTAAGCATTAACATAAATTACTAATTGTTTCGTTATTTAAATTATTTACTTTTTTTTTAATATAAACCAGATAATATCTGGAAAAAAAAAAGATAATATTCCCATTGTGCACAAAATTAATTTTGTTACTCNCCCATACGATATAGGCATTGTTTTCTTCCTTTTTGATTTTAATGTTTACAAAATTGATTATATATATATATATATTATGTTTGTTAATTGTTTATTGCATATGTAAGTAACTAGGCAAGAGTAGATTTTTAATAAAAAAAAACAAATTTCGTAGTGAATATTTTTCATATTCAATTTTATTTCTAATAAAAAAAATATACTTATAGATGAAAAAATATATATGGTAGTATCTTTTAGAAAATATTCTTTTCATTTTTTTTTTCAAATTTTCCTAAAATATTTGAAGAAATAACAAATTTTAGTTGGTTTAATTGTTTTTTTTTTAATCTTTTATAGCTATTACTAAAATTATATGTTGTTAGGCTTTTAAAAAAATTAACTTTCTGTTTAAAAAAATGTCATTTTTTCTCCAATTATTGCTAAAATCTTAAAAATTTGATCTTTTTTTAATTTAAAAATATAATTAAATTATGAAAATTGTATGTAAATTGATGATTGAATATGATATTTAATAGTTTATTTGAATTATAGCGAATAATAATGATAATAGAATATGTCGTAGGTGCTTAATAAACTTGAAATTTTTTAAAATTGTCTTATTCATTTATACATATATAATTAAGTAGATCCAAATATCTTTATTTTTAAAAAGACATTTTTAATTTTATTTTGGACCTTTTGTGTAATGCCAGATTAATACAAACTTTTGCCCTTTTTGTAGATTTCTTTTTATTATAAAATAAAACGCCTACATAAAAATGATCCGTCATGACTCTTTTTTATGTGTGTAATTGTTTTTTTTTTTTTTTTTTTTNNNTTTTTTTTTTGTGTGTAATTTTTTTTTTTTTTTTTTTTTGTCAAGGAGAGTTAAGAGAATTTAACAGATATAATAAGATTCGTTTTTTAAAAAAACTTGATTATTTTTCATTTAAACTTGATTGATTCTAGTCATGACTCTTAACTCATTGTTTATATATAAAAAAATATGTAGAAAAATATATAGAGATATATCAAAGAAGATTCATGAGATCATCGGCGCTATATCCTTTTTTTAGTACCAACGTGATCAAATCTATTTTAGCTTAACAACACATGTCTTCCTTTTATTTTCTTTAAGAGGAATACAAATAATGCAACTTTTTTTAATGGACGGATTTAGAATATTTTTTTTATGGTTGCATAATTTTTTATAAAGTTTAACAATTTTTTTTTTTAATAAAGGATGATCTGGGTCAAAGCCTAAACCCTTCTCCTAGACTATGAGACTTCGGTGCTAGCCCTTTTGATCAATTTAAATATACGTCTCCCCCGATCTTTGAACTTGAGTGACAAAACTCACAACTAGAACCAAGGGCGGACCCAGACCAAAAATTAGTGTGGGGCACAAAGGAAAAAAAAATGTCAATGTGAGGCATTGAACTTTTGACATGAGAGTTTAATATACAATTGCTTTACCATTTGACCTCAATACTATTTATTAGTGTGTGGCACAGACCACAGTATATCAAGCCCTAGATCCGCCCCTAACTGGAACCTTTTACCACCAGAACTGATGACTCTAGGTAAAGTTAAACATTTTTTTTATCAAATACTTTTTAAAATAAATAATATAGTCTAATAATATTTTATTCATAACAATAACCTAAAACAGTTGTCTCACTATTTTTTTGCAAATATATCATGACTATATTACATTGTTTTAATTATTTTTTTTTTAAGTTTAATTTATTAATATTTGGGTACTAAAATAGCTTACAATAGGAAAGTTTGATATAAAAAGCATTTGTTTTTGATATTATGTCTGACTTATAATAAAAGAAATTCGAAATAGATTTTAATATCTGGTGAAGACTTATAATTTTAAAAATAAAAAGAGATACAAATATTTAATATGTGCACATGAATTAATTGATATAATAAATTAAATTAATTTTTAAAAAATTATAGGATCACTTACATTGACATCTAATTGAAAACCAACTTAAATTACATTCGTTTATTAAAAATCATGGGTATTTAAATTAAAACCAATTGGTAATATAAGTGGAGAAATTCATATCTATTATATACCATATTTGAATTATCTAAATTGCGAATCTTTAACACCATCCTTATATTGTATTGTAGTTATAATAGATAAACGAAAATACAAATTAAATTAGCAATAAGTGAGGGATTAACAACATATGAATAAAAAAAGGTTGTTAAAAAAAACTAATATAAAAACAAAAACAAATGTGCTGTTCATATATTCACTTATTGTATATCATATTAATTAATACGTAACATTGTTTTTTTTGCGCAATTTGGTTTTCTGTCAGCGAGGTTTAACTTTCGAGTCGAATTCTAACGAAGGGAATAAATTGTAGTTCTGTAAAAAGTCCAAATAAAATTGTGACATAAGTAAAGAATATGGTGGGGGTGAGGGGATAGGGGACCGGTAAAAGAATCACGTGAATTAACTTTATTTGGAAAATTTAAAAGCCCACGAGTTATTTTCAAGCAACTTTATTGTAGTTTAGTGGTAGGTAATAAAAATATCCATAAATTCTCTTCCTTGCATATGCTAAGGTAAGCATAATTTTTTTTCTACTTTTAAGACATTAGAATTGCATCTCTCAAATAAGTGGGTTACCCGTGGATTAAACCCAATTTATATCATATTGGAACAGTCATGGTCACAAGATTTTAAACCCAAATAATTTGTGGGCTATAGATATTATCGTCTATATATATCATGTCGACTTGCGGTTCGTCGATATAACCTGTATATAAACTAACAATTTTTGTTTTCTGGTTTTGCCCAATAAATATCCGCGCGCTTGATGATTTTATGGTTCAGAGGATGATAAAATATTTTATTTCCACAAAAATGATAAAAACTAATGTATTTTAAAATTTTTGAATCAAAATACGTATTTAGGTAATAATTATGAATATTTGTTTTTATAGAAAATAACAAGTTTTTGGCCGACTTGCGGATAAGCCTTCGTAGAAACCCTTGGGCGAGTCCGCATAGAAGCCTACGGATAAGTCCGCGGTCACCGTTACATGTGCGGTACGGTCATGGTCATACATATATTTTTTTACCGCAAGCCTGCATAAACTTCAATATTCTCCGTTCTTAAGCCGGTAAACCATTCTTCAAACCGTGGTTGACAGCCCAGTCCTCCAATTGACAGTTATAATAAAAATCATATTTAATCAAAAAAAAAAAAATTAAAATCATATCATTATTATCGTATTTTCCATAGAAGGTTCGAAGCTTTTATTAACAAGTGATAAAAAACCATAAGCTTTTTAGGGATTGGTGTATATTTTAATTTCTTTTTTAAAATTGTTGTTTGATAAAGCAGCTCGAATTATTTTAACCTTCTCCCTATTAGATCTCAGAAATTTGTAGGGGTCACACACAAATCCAAAATTTGTGATTATTTATAAGATTTTTTTAAAGAAAATGGAGACTAAATCTAATATTAGATATTTAAGGAAAAAATTGGAATCAAACCACTATTTAAATCTTAATCCAATGTTGTAAAGGAGACAGCTTATTACTTGGTTAGTCTCTCACAAAGAATGACGAGGAGTAGAATAAAACTGTTAAATTGGGTGGGCCGCTCGTGGGATTAACCTAATCCACACTTCACGGGTAGATTATAGGTGTAATTTTTCCGTCAGCGGATTTTTGCAGACGAACCACGGATTGCAAAGAATGACGAAGAATAGTGTTTTTTTCTCCTACTTTAATAATAATAATAATAATAAATTTTAAATTAGATTTATACTTTATTTAAAAAAAAATAAGAAAACGTTTCTAAATTTTTGTTTTATTTCACACCTTAAAATTATTGAGAGTTTTAATTTGACTTTTAAACTATTGATGTTTTGGGACAATAATAGATTTTGATTTTCGAATTAAATAATAGAGGTTGGTGGGAAACTAAAAAGAGATTGCAGCGTCTTCTCTCAAAAACGTAAATATAGTCAGCACATTAATTCATCATAAATCACACAATTTATACAGATATACATCCATTGTTAATTTACCAACGAAATTTCTTTGAAATAATTGTGTTAGAAAATTATAATTGTTACAAATATCCAGCTATGTATTGGAGGTAGCCAGGTGGATATGCCATATTAGCAAATTTGTAACCAAACTATCATATCCGATTTTGAAATTATATAAAAATTGTGAGTTACGAAAAAAAAATTTGGATGCAATTTTAAATATTTTTTTTTTAATGTGTCTAAATCTAACATTAATATTAAAAAAAAAAATTGGAGTTGAAACAAATATTTTCTCCGGCTCTACTTTAAACCTCCTCTGGTTTGGACGGGAAGATATTAAAATGCGTTGGTATTTTTCTTGTCAGAAACCTTGGAAACAGTGGTGGACCTAGGGGCGGTAAGAGTGGGCATGCTCCCTCCTAAATTCAGAATTTTTTTTTTTACTTCTGTAAATTAAAGTACGCTCCTCTAAAAATTTTTTCCTAAATTTTCGTTCTACATCCACCACTGGTCTAGAACCGTCTTAACAATATCATGGACCCGTACGAAAATAAAATATATTTTTAATATTAAACTAGGATTTTTTTTGATATACCCTTAATACCATATTCTATGGGTTCTATTTATAAAGATTTTTTTTTTACGATGGCTCCAGACGATCGCTCATCTCGTCGCCTCGTAAGTCGTCCCACACTTCTCCTCCTAAACCAGTCCTACACTAGTTGGAAATGTTGTTATATTATATAAACTAATCGATTAAGCCAATAATTAGTAAAACGAGGACAAAATCTAATACTCTTATCAGAACTCATTTTAAATTAAAACGTGTTCGAATCTCCAAGGTGGATGCATAGCCATCGAGGAACACGACAAGAATACATCTTTCAAACCATAAACAGACAATTAGTAGAAACCAATCGATGTGTGTTGAAAGCACTAAGCTGTTATGTCCCCATTTGATGTGCTGTGGTTTTTGTCGTGTTGAATATGTGTTCGGGAGCTAATGGAAATAAATACATCACAAATATTAATTTATATCAATTATTACGTATGAGATGAATCAACATCCAATATCAATGATTGTCTACAGAATTTTTTTAAAATCAAAATCAGTTAAAATGTAATATGATAATATATGTAAAAAAAAATCAAAATTTATAACAAAATATATGTAATATTTACCCAGCCTCCTTCACTATAGTAGTAAGAGTGCACTGACAGAGTAATCTTGGTATCGGAAGTTCGTTTCTCCGTCTTGACGATGAAGGTTTTCTTTATTGGAATTTAGTCTAATAGACCGGTCTATTGTGACCCAAAATTGACCAAAAAAAAACAGAAATTCGTTTGTTAAAAATTAAAATCAGAATAACTCGCATCTTCCCGAAGCTTTCCATTTTGTTGTTAGATCCGGTTCTAATATTTTGGGGTTCGAGACAAAAAAATATTTATACATAAAAATTTATTATTTAAAAATTTGCAGCAAAAAATTAATTTTTTAAAACAATTTAGAGACTTATATTAAGATAGATTAAATAAATTTAAAATTGGAGCCCAAAACCAATGTTTCGTTATGTACGGTACAGAGCCGATCCTGCTTATAGGTAGTCATAAGAACATCTATAATTGACTAAAACTCTTTAATATTCGATTTTCTTTATTAAAACATATTCATTAGTTCGTTCTTTTGTAGTCTCATAGCCTAAATATATGTACGCTTAAATTTTGTTTGACTGGTTTAACGAACTTTATTAAATTCTAATTTATCTCATATCGAATATACTCCCTCTATTTTTTAATATATGAAGTTCAAAAAAAATTACCATTCGGCTTCCGGGGGACGCACTTTTTATGACAAAAAAAGAAGTCTAAAAAAATTATTTTTAAATAAAAGATGTTTTTAGATTTAATGCATAATTAACATTGTGTTTCCTATTATACTTTTTTAAAATTAAATAATTTTTTTAATAAAAGATTTAATATATTTATTTTAAAACAAGAAATTAATATGAAATTTATAATTTATAATTTTTTTTTGAATATGTACGAAAAATCTAAAATATTCTATATTAAAAAATAGAGAGAGTACAAAACTCAGAAATAAAACGGTGCAATAAAAATTTATGAAACAATAAATGCAAAATTCATTACCATAACTAATTTTAAAATAATTTTATTAAAATCATAACGTCCTCTCACACATATCCTTTCATCTAAACCTTATTACATTCCCTACCAAATCAATTCATGTGACTCACCTCATCCCTTCACGTGATTTTCTCCCAATTTTAATCTTACTATTCCCTGCATTTATCAAATTTAAATAAAAATATTATTAATATAATTATTTTTTTAAAGTAAAAGTTAAAATATTTGTTTCTAAAAGGATATATATCTAATATTTTTAAGTAAAAATTTTACTTATTAAATATATTTTTTAAGTAAAAATTTTACTTATTAAATATATTTTTTAAGTAAAAATAGTTATGTATTATTTTTAAATGAAAAATGTAAAAAAACCTCGAACTATCTAAAAAATGCAAGATAAACTTCGAACTATTTTAAATACCAAATAAACTTCCAATTTTATTAAAACCAGCAAAAGTAAACCTCCAACTATAAAAAAAATGTAAATAAAGCCAGCCATTTATAACAAAATTTATAAAAAAAATCAAAATTTATAACAAAATATATGTAATAATTACCCAGCCTCCTTCACTATAGTAGTAAGAGTGCACTGACAGAGTAATCTTGGTATCGGAAGTTCGTTTCTCCGTCTTGACGATGAATGTTTCCTTTATTGGAATTTAGTCTAATAGACCGGTCTATTGTGACCCAGAATTGACAAAAAAAAACAGAAATTCGTTTGTTAAAAATTAAAATCAGAATAATTCGCATCTTCCCGAAGCTTTCCATTTTCTTGGTAGATCCGGTTCTAATATTTTGGGGTTCGAGACAAAAAATATTTATACATAAAAATTTGGAGCAAAATTTTTTTTTTTAAATTAGAGACTTATATTAAGATAGATTAAATGAATTTAAAATTGGAGACCAATACCAATGTTTCGTTACGTACGGTTCAGAGCGATCCTGCTTATACGACGTCATAAGAACATCTATAATTGACTTAAACTCTTTAATATTCGATTTTGTCTATTAAAACATATTCATTAGTTCGTTCTTTTGTAGTCCCATAGCCTAAATATATGTACGCTTAAATTTTGTTTGATTGGTTTAACGAACTTTATTAAATTCTAATTTATCTCATATTGAATCATACTCCCTCTATTTTTTAATATATGAAGTTTGAAAAAAAAATTACCGTTCGGCTTCCATGGGACGCACTTTTTTTATGATAAAAAAAAAGAAGTCTAAAAAAATTATTTTTAAATAAAAGATGTTTTTAGATTTTAATGCATAATGAACATTTTGTTTCCTATTATAATTTTTTTAAATTAAATAATTTGTTTAATAAAAAGATTTAATATATTTATTTTAAAACAATAAATGAAAATTAAATTTATAATTTATAAATTTTTTTAATATGTACGAAAAATCTAAAATATTTTATATTATAAAAAATAGAGAGAGTAAAAAACTCAGAAATAAAACGGTGCAATAAAAATTTATGAAACAATAAATGCAAAATACATTACCGTAACTAATTTTAAAATAATTTTATTAAAATCATTACGTCCTCTCACACATATCATTTCATCTAAACCTTATTACTTTCCCTACCAAATCAATTCATGTGACTCACCTCATCCCTTCACGTGATTTTCTCCCAATTTTAATCTTACTATTCCCTGCATTTATCAATTTAAAAAAAAAATATTATTAATATAATTATTTTTTTTTTAAAATTAAAAATTAAAATATTTGTTTCTAATAGGATATATCTAATATTTGTTAAGTAAAAATTTTACTTATGAAATATATTTTTTAAGTAAAAATAGTTATGTATTTTTAAGGGAAAAAAGTAAAAAAATATCGAACTATCCAAAAAATACAAGATAAATCTCGAACTATTTTAAATACAAAATAAAGCTCGAATTTTATAAAAACCAGCAAAAATAAACCTCCAACTATCCAAAAAATACAAATAAAATCTTGAACTATAAAAACAAATGCAAAATAAACCATGAACTATTTAATTTCAAAAATAAACCTCGATCAATATAAATTGCAAAATAAACATTGATCTATATAAACAGTAAAATAAAGCTCAATCTAAATAAACTATAAAATAAACATCGATCTTATTAGAAATATACAAAAAAAAATTCATTAACACTTAAAAAAAAATGTTTTCTTAAAAACAATTAATTGTTTTCTAAAAATATATTGTATTTTTTTTTTAAATTATCATTTATCCAAATAAAATCACCTCTATTTACTTTTTAAACAAAATGCTATTTTTTCTTCTCACATTGAACAGGAAAAAATTTTCAAAAAATTAAGAAAAAATTGTGCCCCCTTAAAAAGGTTTTTTTTTAAATAGCACACTAAAAGAAAACAAATGATTTTTCTAACATTATTTGGTTAAATTTTAATTTCATATAAATATTTTAATTTGAATAATTAATATTTTTTAACATTGTTAGTATAAAAGTTTAATTTTCATGGTTTTAATAAAATCAATGTTTATTTTTAAATTTTATATAGATCAATATTTATTTTGTAGTTTATATAGATCGAGGTTTATTTTGCATATTTTTTTAAGTTCGATTTTTATTTTGCATTTTACAATCAAAGTTTGTTTTGCTGGTTTTTATAAAGGTTCGAGGTTTATTTTGCATTTAAAATAGTTCGATGTTTATTTTGCATATTTCGGATAGTTCAAGGTTTTTTTGCATTATTCCCTATTTTTGAATAGTAAATATGATAAAAATATTTGATTAGATTTAAATGGCATTAACATAGTATGTTTAATATGAAATTGATTTATAATTAATTATTTTTAAATTGTAACATAACTTTTATAAGATCCTTTCAAATTATTTAAATAATTTATTTTTAACTATAAAATTATTTTTTGTAATATAAGTTTGAATGAAAAAAAGAAGAAAGAATGAGAACATGTTTAAAATGGTTTATGGACCAACACTTTTCCCCAATCAAATTGATTTAAAATTTTTGTTATACTTGTGAGATTAAATTTTATAACCGTTGAATTCCTTTTTTTTTTCTTTCTCCTCTCTAAAGTTAAGTGGTTTTTTTTCGTCGTCTATCCTAGTAGTTATTACCACATACAAATTAAACTCCTATGGAGTTCGAACCCTACATAGGGCGATGACTTTTGAGTGCTTTTTGGCCACCAGGCCAGCCAACTCAGTCAAAAAGTTAAGTGGTTTAGATTTGTGAAAAAGTTATATATAATTTATTATAAATATAAATAATTGTATGATATTTCAAAATACTTTGATATATGCTTTCGCTTTCAATCTTCCCTCGCCACTCATGTTTTCAACTAATGCTTTGAGCTCTTTTCCAGCTGTTATTTACTATTCTACTTTACCAATCATCCAATGGATTGGCTAGGTGAAGAAAAGTAAGACATATTAGTGAACGTTGGACATCTGGTACTAGGGATCGGCACATTCTCCGTCTCGTCTCTTTTAGATTCGTACGTCTTGTTCCGTTTGAGAGAATGTATTTCTGTTGAGACAAATTTTCATTTTCTGAAACGGGAACAAGACGGGAAAGAAACGAAAATTCATAAAGTGTCTTTGTCCTGTTTAAGACACATACAAAAACTAATTTATATAAGATAGAGATATGTTATACAATTTTATTACATTTATATAATCCTATACAATATCTAAATTTTATCAATTAATTATATGATAATTTTTGAAAATTTAAACATGTTTTTTAACTAATTTAGTTTTTATAGAATTTGATAGACAATCAACAAATAAAATATATTTTTTTATTTTGTGTATCAAAATATTAATATTTTAGATTTTTTATCAATTAATTTATATTGTTGAATAATATTTTGATTAAATAAATCGTATTAGTTTTTTTAGTTTTGAAAAATTTAATTATCAAATAACAAAGTCCAATAAATTTCGGAATTTCCCGTCCCAAATCCCAATCTCATCCCGTTTCCTTCCCAAACTTTAAACGAGACTAAATTTGAGCAAATATTATAGTTACCAAATTCCTCTTCGCCCACCTCCACATGACACTATCCAAGTGAGTCTTCCGAGTTTTCTTCATTTTGATCAGAAAGCTCGAGAATTGTGCATACTAATTCTAGAAATGTAAATATTTATGCACATCTCTCGTTAAAAATTATGTTATGTCTAGTTACCAAGTCCAATACACAAAGATCAATATCAAATGGACAACGTGTCGTCTACATTTCAGCTTCAAAGATAAATGATTGCTTGAAGAGGTAGGACTGCTACAACCCGGATATGAATATTTCCGTACAAAAACGAATAAATCTAAATAGCAAAAGAAAAAACGCAGAGTCGAGATGAAAATCTCTTTTCTTAACTCCATAAATCGCTCGTTAGAGTTACAGTTTACATGTGATTTAAAGTCCCAAGATACAACTGCGGCTAGACAATTTATCTAAGAACTAGAAATCGAATCTACAAACTTACAGTGATATGATACACTCTCAGACCGACCGTGAAAGATTGTGTGAAAGTGAAAAGAGAGCTTCCTGAATTTCCTCATCATACATTATTCTATATATCTCAAAAATGTTTTTTTTAATAGAGTGGTCATATTTATAACCCCGAAAAGTAGTTATTTAAACCTCGAACAGTGTCATTTTACGAACCCGTTGTTACACGTACCTTTTCATTTGTACCCGTTGGACGAATCCATTCGTTACCATTTATTTCTCATTCATATTTAACAATAGTTTTGAACCTGGTCAAAATTGGGTTCCAACAAAACATATAACAAAACAATCTACAGATAACTAAAATCGTCAAACATTTTGTTGTTAGAGATAAAAGAGAGTCAAATTGGCAAACTTAGGGTTTGCTAGATATCCATGTTTATATTCTAACACTAGCGGAAGAAACAATTTGAATTTGAATCAAAGAGCTGTCGGTCTAGTGGTGAGTGAGAAACCCCCTCCAAACGAGAAGTTGAGTATGTTGGGTCCGAAGCCCTTGCGAGGTGACCATTTACACACTTTAGGCTCAAGCCTAAGGATATTACGGTCTCTGACACCAAAATTCTCGATAAAAGAAACAAAGAAGCCTAAGGATATTAAGGAGTATGGACTCAATCCATTGGCGGATGTAGATGGGAGTGACATGGTGTACTTTCACTCACAACTTTTTAAATTTAAATGTATTTTTGTTGTGTAAAAAAAAAGTATTTTTGTTACATAATTTAATTTGTAAACCCTTATAATTTTTAAACTAAAAAAAAAATTTGACAAGTTGATTTGGCCTGATGGTCAGTTTCATAAAAGTCACCGACCAGTATGCTAGTCAACTGAAAAAAAAAACTAATAATCTTGACAATTGTTTAATTTGAAAATCCATTTGAGACTTTTAATTTTGATATTTATTAATGCACAAATAAAACATATCTATATATTCATTTCTTTTGAAACTCTAGTTATCATGATTTTCATTTTTTTTTTTAATTTTATATTTCATAATTTTAAATTTAATTTTTTTTTGTATTCCATTTTTTTTCATTGGTCTTAGTGGCTAATATAATTCTATTTAGTTTATCTTCAACTAGCGACACTTGAGTTCGAATCCTAATCACAGTGTAGAAGCACAAACGTGACAACCATATTAAAATGTTAAGGATCCGTCTTGTTCACATTTTTTTCTCGGCAAGAAACAATGGCGCATACACACCTCTTGCTTTTGTACATCATCGCAATTCAAAAGTAAAATAATTACAACAAAAGCATTAGAAAATCTTAGATTTTCAATAATCATACAAATATGATTCTGATCTTATATACTTCTTCATGAGAGGAAAGGCAGTCGAATCCGAAGCCTTTTCCACTTGCTGCGAGACCGAGAGGGATGTAGGCCTAGTATGTGTTCCGGCATGAAGTCATGCCTTGTCAATATTCCTACCAGTGGAGGTCTCTGCAATAACACAATGCATTTTCTGTTGGCACAGAGAAATTTGATAGTTGACTTAACAACACGAGTTTCGAGTTGACTCACCATAGAAGTCAACTTTGAAATATAATCCTTATGTTAAACTTTTTATCAAATTTCGAATAAAAATTAGACATTTTTCTTCCAAAATCTCCAAAGTAATATCTAGCATTTTCACACCGACTATGGGTATCAAAGCGGTTGGACAGGCAACCAACCGCGTTCTCTTAAAAATCCCACGGGCTAACGGGTGTCCAGAATAAAAACCATATAAGTTAGGGGGCGGAAGCGCCATGACCTCCTCGAGCTTGTTCACAGGCCAGCCAAAATTTTTGGTCTATTTTTTTTCATGGTTGGACGGTTTTGGTTGGGTTCACAGTTGGGCGACTAAGTTGGGTTCATGGATGGGTGATTGGGTCAAAAAGATATGTTTTTGGGCTAACCCAGTGAGCTTGCGGCCGCTTGCCCGAAGACATAATTGGTCTCAATTTTAAAAACCTCATAGGTCCACATGGATATAGAAATTGGAACCTAAAACTGCTCAAATACGGTGCGGGTTGAGCTTTGTCAGCAAACGGCCTGCCATATTGACAGCTATAACGGTGACTGACTATTCAAGCATCTCACATTCTAGTGCCTTATCAGAATCTAACAAGATAATGAAAATATGTGAAAAGGAGAAGCCAAGATAACTTACATCAGAGATTTTTGGTATGACCAGTAAGTGCCTTAGACCAACCTCGCGGAAAAGGACAAGTGCCTTCGCAAGTGACATCGTCTCCACAACAGTATAAGGTGAAGCATTAGAGAATGGATGTAAATCCAAATACATATCCAATTCTTCCTCACTCAATTCCACATCTTCTATTCTATCACCTCTTCCAGAACCCTTCTTCGAAAACTCCTCCGCCTTGAATTTGGTAAGAGTTTTGGAGTCAAAAGCCACGGGTCTACACAAGAATATTCGTTTCTTTAGCAATGTCAGAACATGAGCACGGAGGATTAGACCGTATAGAACAGGATCTGCAGCCAACGGTGGACCATCAACCACAGGGAAGCCGTTATGATTTGTGGTTTTGAGAATATGTACTATAGTTTCAATTTTCTCGATGCCGTTGAAGACATGAAGTGGGCCAGTGACTACATCACCAACTGTAAGATTTCTCATGTAAGGCTCGGCGTGCGTGTAGAGATAAGGAAACCCTTTTAGCTTCATGATGAGGTTATAGATGTTGGCATTGAAAGCATCAGCAACTGTTTTCGAAATCAAAAGCACCAACATCATCATAGGTAGTAAAAGTAGATTATTAGTTAGCTCAAGGAGAATAACACATAAAGAAACCGTCATCCTCATCGATCCACCGAGAAAAGAAGCAGCACCGAGAACAGCAAAAAGACCATGGTTAAGATTTGAGTTTGAACCAAGGAGCATTCCTACAAACCGGCCATATGATGCTCCTGTTACGATAACAGGTACAAAGAGGCCTGCTGGAGCAACAATGCCATAGCTCAAGATACTAAGGAAGAAGCAGGTGACGAAAAAGACGAGAACCGATGAATAATGGAACTCATAGTCGGTGTTTTTGCTGAATAGGTTTTTGATAGCATCATCATTTGTGTTGAAAATGAGACTAGCTAGATCATTGTAGTGACCAGGTGGGCATTGATATTTCTTGAAGTTCCCTGACCGGCCTATTGTAGGGCATTCCTCTAAGGCGCCGACAGGACATGGTTGGCATGATGCAAGAAATGGTAATCCGAAGAGAAGGCATGACGTGAAAATTGATATTGTGCAAGCTATGAGGATTTTCCAAGCAACTCCTTTCCTGGAAAGAATCAAATGTTGGTGACTACAATTTTATTTGCTTCTAAATACATGTGCATGTAAATTTCGATTTTAAAACAACAAAATTAACATTAAATTTTCGAAAAATCAGAATGTGAACCATGATTTTATCAACAATATAAACACAAATTATGGTGGTTAAGCAAATCTCCATTTCATATATTTAATCAACACAATATCGTGTTTACTTGCATTTATCTTGTTAATAAATCAGTTCCGATTTTTAAGACAACCAAAATTAACCTTAAACTTCAGAAAATTCAGAGTGTGAACATAATGATAATTTTTTTCACAAAAATAAAATAAAACTATAGTTGGTTTGCATATTTTCTATTTTAAAAACTTAATCAACATAATAGAATGTTTATGTGCGTTTATATTATAAAACATTAGCATCAAAGTCCAGAAAGCTGATTTTTTAAAACATCGAGGTTTATTTCAGAGTTTCTTTAGATCAAATTTTACATTGCATTAGATTAGCTTACTCGTATATGAGGTTGTAAGTTCGCAGAACCTTATCGAGTAGAAAGTTGTAAAAGCTTCCCAAAATACCACCAACAACACCAAGGAGAATAACAGGAAGTACATCTCCTAAATGATATGATGCATTTTCTGAATAGACATCAAACACAATCAAGCCTCCTTTACCAAACAACCCACATTTTCCACTTAAACACACATCAATTAATGCCCTTAGGACAACTGCCACAACAGCTGTTGAAAAGAATGTTCTCCATAAAAGTGCACTCCTCCACCTACAACCACAGACGACGGTTTTAAGAATATATACGGCGACCCACCAGAAATTTAATCAAAATATATGCCAAGTATCCTTTAGTCTAGTGACTAGAGTGCTAGTAGTGACATTGGCATCAAGAGTTTGATTCTCGACTTCTGCAGTAAAGTTTCTTTTATGGGATTTAAAGTGTTTGGCTAACCCATTGTGGCCCATGATGACAAAAAAAATAAAATAAGAAATGTATGTCGAGTGGCATTTGGTCTAGTGGTTAGAGTGCACTAGTAGTGACTTTGACATCAAAAGTTCGACTCGGGGATGAGGTTTCCTTTAAGAGATTTTTAGGCTGTTGGGATGGTCTATGGTGGCCCACGATGACAAAAAAGTAAGATAAGAAATGTATTGGGATCAAGAAAACTACCAAGATGACATCTCCTCAAGAGCAAACAAGACACCACCAACTGGAGCACGAAACGAGGCAGCAATACCAGCAGCTGATCCACAAGTTACAAGATCTCGTCGGTCTCTATCATTGTTGAAAAATCTGAGCCATCTCCAGGTTAGTCCATATCTTTTGGAGCCACCTTGACCAAGTATGGATGCCACACATGCACCAGTGTGTAACATTGGCCCCGCCTTACCTATGAGAAGAGAACCTGACACTCCAGATATGTTCCCAATGATCTGTAATCCAAGGAAAGAGATTTCAAAATAGTTATTGGACATAAACATGAGCAATTTTGAAGGTACGGGGATCGATATCCCGCTTAGCATGGGAGAGGTACAGGGATGGATACCCTGCATCTCCAAATTTCTTTAAAATTTTTGAACTTTATATTTTCAAAGCTTCTGGGAGGAGATTGAATAAACAATTTCACCTTCTCTCATCCGTAGCCCAGAGAGACTATGGATTAAAATCCGAACTTCTTGGTTAATCAATACAAAAGAAAAAAAAAACAAGTGCAATTTTCTAGAACCAAGTGGTAATGACCAACGCAAAACTGTGAAAGTCCTTGCCTTAACAACCAAAGTGCGAAATGAGAATATCTCTGGTGCATCTACACCGTTCAAATAAGCTTTAACTTCCGGTATACCGGAACCTGCCGCAGCAGGCGCAACAAAAGCGGTAATGAGCGATGCAAAGAGAGTAAGAACAAGGTTGCTTATACTGAACACAGCAAAGCCCATATTGAACCTGTGAGATATATTTCAAACTCTTTGTTCATAGCTAATCAGTAACAATGGAAACTGATCGTATCCAGAATTTTTTTCCATGGAATGCAAGAAGTTAAAATTAAAAGAGTACGGGGATGCAACTAAACCCGTATCCAAAAATTTTATCTGAACCGGGTGCGTAAATTAAATCAGTTAATAAATTACACCGAAAACAAAACGTCTGATTTAGTAAATTACACTGAAAACAAAATATCATTTGGTGCAAGAGCACCACCGCGATGCAGACACGGTGTTGATTTTTTAGGCTCAATTTTTTTGCGGTTTTTGGGGTTTGGACCATATGTGTCCGTGGGTTTATTTGGACCGGCCTAGGGTTGCCCGTGGGATTAACCGCCTAAAGCAAAACCATATATAACTTTTTATTTAGATTACAATTATATATTTTTAGCAACTATGATATATATGTTTTTTTATAAAAGTACAGATTTTCGAAAAAAAATTATTTATTGGCAAAACTATGTATTTTCGGGAAAAAAAATTTGGACCATATTTCAGCTGGACCGTGATCACAGCTTGTCCGCGCGATGCGGTCTTGTTTTTGGGTTTTCTAGCCTGCATGAGCTAAGTTTTTATAAAAAAAACCGCAGTTGGGCGCCCGCCCCACCCGACATTGCGAAAATTGAAATTACCTTCGGGCAAGCATCATGTTAGAAGTAACAACAAACTTCACACCGGCGAGATTCTCAACAGCCAGATTGTTAGCAAATCCAATGAGACTAACAATCACACCGATAAAAAAACACAACAGCCACTTCATAAACACATACTGAAAAATCTGAGCCTGACTTCGAGATCTCCAATCCTGCTTGAAAAACTCATTTTCCGCAATCCTAAAAAAAAATCATTGTAATCAACAAAAAATCAAAACCAAAAACACTACAAAATTGAGAAATCAGAAGTTCCGTACTCGTAATCAAGACTCTCGATTGGACAGACGTCGGAGCCAACGATGGCGACTTGAGAGGTGGAGTTGGTAGCTTGACGGAGGGAGGAAAGTAACGGAACGTTGACGGAAAGCTCCGGCGGCATCGCGGGTTTCGAGAATTGAATTGATTTCTTCAGGAAATTGAATCTTCACAAGGAAGATTTGGATAACGCTTGAGCTCGTAAATGTCTCCAAGACTGTTACATTACTGAAAAATTTTTTAATTTTTTTTTTTTTTTTTTTGGCTGTTTCTTCAAATTTTGTTGCCAATTATTGATGTCTTAAAATTTTTTTTATAGATGACTCATAGGCTAGTAAGTTTTTACTTACGTTAAGAAGTGTTGTCAGAAGGTATATATATTAAATTAAAAGAAAATTTGAATTGGTTAATTTTGAAGAATTAATTAATAAAATCATAAATATTCATAAGAATATTAATATAATTTTGAATTGTTTTTTTTTAATTTAATTTTAATGACTAATTTAATTAAAATTAGTTTTTTTTTTTTAAATTGAAGATATTTCTGTAGGGTGGACATTCAAATGTTTTGGTCAGGTCATCGGGCATTCGAGTTTCAGATAATTGGATCTTGAATTTTTATATCAATTCAGATAAAATTATTTCGGGTCACAACAAAAAACTCATTGAAGTTTTGGGTTTTTTGAGAATCAAGAAAATTTGAAACTGCTTTATAATTTATTTTTCCAATATAACGAAATTGAACCGAAGAGTTTTGCAAAAAAGGATTGTTGAAACTTAAATCTAATTTGCTGGCAAAAGAAAAAAAAAACTTATATCTAATTTAAAATATTTTTACATTTGTACTTTTTCACGAAAGAGGGTTGTTGAGACATTTGTACTTTTTATGAATCGTATTTTGCGAGAAATTATGAGTCTTCTTTAGTGCTTTATATCACTTACAATATGTAATAATTCATGTTTTTCACGTTTTTATTTAAAAGAAAAAAAACCTGTAAAATAACCAAACTCGGCTAAAATTATCAGAAACCAACATAAATTTTTTTCGTTATCTAAATACATCACAAACTTGCAAAAATTGAAAAACTACTACACATGATCTAACATAAGTTAACTTTTGTCCATTCTGTCCAAAATATTTTTGAAAATCCGAAAATTCCTTTTTATGTATTTTAAATATAAAATAATAATAAACTACATTCACCTAGAATTGAACTGGGACCTCAAACTTAGCGTAATAACCATTAAGCTGCTACATTAACAATATGTAGTTTAACCAACGAATCAATTTATATACTAAAATTCGTTTTCTATTTTTCTTCTCCACTTTTTCTTCTTCTCCTCTGGTTTCGTACGGTTCTTCTTTGCTTTGTCTATGGGAAATTGGACTTCTCCAATACTCCGATTAGAACTCCGGTGACGAGCTCAGATACAAATCGTCGACTCCAAGGTGCGACTTCACACTGGCGTCTCTCAACGTGACTTGACAAACACCGAAAAAGGGCGACTCATTACGATGTTTTCACGGCATTAACCTCCGAATTTTAGCCAGACAAGATGTGAGTTTCAGCCTCATACAAATTTCACATCTTCATTCCTGTCAAAATACAGAAACAGCTTCAACTCTCT